>CAMXCT020006722.1:0-290000 GCA_947184155.2 Cladocopium goreaui | reverse complement strand
GGTGGGGTGGGGTGGGGTGGGGTGGGGCAATAACGTTCACGTACTTGCGCCCTCCCATGATGTTACGCCACGGCACGTTCACTTGCACGTGCGCACATGCGTCATGCTACGTTGAAGATGTGTCACGTCACGCAGGGGTGGGGTGGGGTGGGGTAATAACGTTCACGTACTTGCCAGTGTTCCCGATCAGTTGACATCTTGCCCAGAAAACGAACAAAAATTGAATGACCTCATTTGGACGTACGTTCGCACATGGCAGTGGCGATGGGAGGCAAATGTAGTTGGAAAAACCCTGTTGGAGAAAACAGGTGCGTACTTAGCGAAGATGTAGAGATCACCGGAAAAAATGGCTGCCGCTGAGGTTTTGGGCACGCTGACTTCCCAAAAGGAACCTTTTTCGCACTCCGACATGTCAACTGTAAATCCCAATGAAAATTCAAAATCACAATAGAATTGACCTTCATGGACAACATAAAAACATGAAAAAACACTGCGAAACGCATGATTGACTTCTTGCCAGTCACATGAAAATGTTGTTTTTACTCGGCCCATTTCCAACCCGGCGGGATGTTTATGCCATGTTTATGCCATGTTTATTCCATGTTTATGCCATGTCTATGCCATGTTTATGCCATGTCTATGCCATGTCTATGCCATGTCTATGCCATGTGTATGCCATGTTTATGACATGTTTATGCCATGTCTATACCATGTTTATGCCATGTCTATGCCATGTCTATGCCATGTCTATGCCATGTCTATGCCATGTCTATGCCATGTCTATGCCATGTCTATGCCATGTTTATGCCATGTTTATGCAGACGGACTTTTTACCGGCCCAGAAATTGGGGTGGGGTGGGGTGGGGTGGGGTGGGGTGTGATAGCATTCGTCACTACTGCAAGACATGATGTGATGCTACGCTACGCATTCGTCTCTACTCATGATGTGATGCTACGCTACGCATTCGTCACTACTGCTGCAAGACATGATGTGATGCTACGCTACGCATTCGTCTCTACTGCGAGACATGATGTGATGCTACGCTACGCATTCGTCACTACTGCAAGACATGATGGGAGGCTACGCTACGCATTCGTCACTACTGCAAGACATGATGGGAGGCTACGGTACGCATTCGTCTCTACTGCAAGACATGATGTGATGCTAGGCTACGCACTCGTCTCTACTGCAAGACATGATGGGAGCTACGCTACGCATTCGTCACTACTGCAAGACATGATGGGAGGATACGCTATGCATTCGTCTCTACTGCAAGACATGATGGGAGGCTACGCTACGCGTTCGTCACTACTGCAAGACATGATGGGAGGCTACGCTACGCATTCGTCTCTACTGCAAGACATGATGTGATGCTACGCTACGCATTCGTCTCTACTGCAAGACATGATGGGAGGCTACGCTACGCTACTGGAAATTGATGAAAAAGTCAATTCCAGACAGCATTCGTTCCCAAGTCCAAGGCAAACGCAATGGTTTGTTGTTCAAATACATTCGAAGTCAACAATGGAGATGGGAACACACTGGCTTCGACTTGCTGACCGCCACTGGCGAAGCTGTAAGATCTCTCATGCGGTGAAGAGAAAAGGCCACTTTGATCGTTCGCCGGGTTTTGAAGCACAAAACCCTATAAGAGTTGCAAACCACACTAGAACGGATGTTTTTTCCCCACCTGCCAGGTGAGGGTTGTTAGATTTTATGTCAGTTGCCTCCTCCTCCTCCTCCTGCTCCTCCTCCTCCGCCTCCTCCTGCCTCGTCCTCCTCTCCTCCTGCCTCCTGCCTCCTCCTCGTCCTCCTTGTCGTCCTTGTCGTCCTCGTCGTCCTCGTCCAACTGCGACCCGCGATCCACAGTGTTCGCTGCCGGACCTCAACCACGACCATCCACGACCAGTGTTCCCTGCCGGACCTCAACCACGACCAGCCACGCCCAGTGTTCCCTGCCGGACCTCAACCACGACCATCTACGCCCAGTGCTCCCTGCCGGACCTCAACCACGACCATCCACGCCCAGTGTTCCCTGCCGGACCTCAACCACGACCATCCGTGCCAGTGTTCCCTGCCGGACCTCAACCGCGGGTATCCATGCCAAGTGTTCCCTGCCGGACCTCATGTAGGAAGATATGGGACAAAGAATGTGCAGAAAAAAATTAGAAAGAATGTCAGAAAGAATGTCAGAAAATATACCAGAAGATATGCCAGATAGAATGCCAAATAGAATGCCAGATAGAATGCCAGAAGAGATGTCAGAATATATGCCAGAAGATATGCCAGATAGAATGCCAGATAATATGCCAGAAGATATGCCAGATAGAATGCCAGATAGAATGCCAGAAGATTTGCCAGATAGAATGCCAGAAGATATGCCAGATAGAATGCCAGAAGATCTGCCATATAGAATGCCAGAAGATATGCCAGATAGAATGCCAGATAGAATGCCAGAAGATTTGCCAGATAGAATGCCAGAAAATATGCCAGAAGATATGCCAGATAGATATGCCAGATAGATATGCCAGATAGAATGCCAGATTGAATGCCAGAAGATATGTCAGATAGAGTGCCAGAAGATATGCCAGATAGAATGGCAGAAGATTTGCCAGATAGAATGCCAGAAGATATGCCAGAAGATATGCCAGAAGATATGCCAGATAGGATGCCAAATAGAATGTCAGAAGATATGTCAGATAGAATGCCAGAATATTTGCCAGTAAGAAAATGTATAAATATCATGGTGGGGATCACACGAAGTAAAGTAATTTTTTCATGGTTGTTTCCCACGTGAAATCGAGCTGGCGCCACAGCGAAAAAATACATTTTAAGCGATCATGGGCCGGTGCCAGGTCCGCCGGGATGTTTATGCCATGTTTATGCCATGTCTATGCCATGTCTATGCCATGTCTATGCCATGTCTATGCCATGTCTATGCCATGTCTATGCCATGTGTATGCCATGTTTATGACATGTTTATGCCATGTCTATGCCATGTTTATGCCATGTCTATGCCATGTCTATGCCATGTTTATGCCATGTTTATGCAATGTTTATGCCATGTTTATGTCATGTTTATGCCATGTTTATGCCATGTTTATGACATGTTTATGCCATGTTTATGCCATGTTTATGCCATGTTTATGCCATGTCTATGCCATGTGTATGCCATGTTTATGCCATGTTTATGCCATGTTTATGCCATGTTTATGCCATGTTTATGCCATGTCTATGCCCTATCATGTTTATGCCATGTCTATGCCATGTCTATGCCATGTCTATGTTATGTCTATGCCATGTTTATGCCATGTTTATGCCATGTTTATGCCATGTTTATGCCATGTCTATGCCATGTTTATGCCATGTTTATGCCATGTTTATGCAATGTTTATGCAATGTTTATGCAATGTTTATGCCATGTCTATGCCATGTCTATGCCATGTCTATGCCATGTCTATGCCATGTCTATGTTATGTCTATGCCATGTTTATGCCATGTTTATGCCATGTTTATGCCATGTTTATGCCATGTTTATGCCATGTTTATGCCATGCTTATGCCATGTTTATGCCATGTCTATGCCCTATCATGTTTATGCCATGTTTATGCCATGTTTATGCCATGTTTATGCCATGTCTATGCCATGTCTATGCCATGTCTATGCCATGTTTATGTCTTTTTTATTCCATGTTTATGCAATGTTTATGCCATGTCTATGCCATGTCTATGCCATGTCTATGCCATGTCTATGCCATGTTTATGCCATGTCTATGCCATGTCTATGCCATGTCTATGCCATGTTTATGCCATGTCTATGCCATGTTTATGCCACGTTTATGCCATGTTTATGCCATTTTTATGCCATGTTTATGCCATGTTTATGCCATGTCTATGCCATGTCTATGCCATGTCTATGCCATGTCTATGCCATGTCTATGCCATGTCTATGCCATGTTTATGCGGATGTTTATGCCTATGCCATGTTTATGCGATGTTTATGCGATGTTTATGCCATGTTTATGCCATGTTTATGCCATGTTTATGCCATGGTTATGCCATGTTTATGCCATGTTTAAGCCATGTTTAAGCCATGTTTATGCCATGTTTATGCCATGTTTATGCCATGTTTATGCCATGTCTATGACATGTCTATGACATGTCTATGCCATGTCTATGCCATGTTTATGCCATGTTTATGCCATGTTTATGCCGTGTTTATGCCGTGTTTATGCCATGTTTATGCCATGTTTATGCCATGTTTATGCCTTATGCCATGTGTATGCCATGTGTATGCCATGTTTATGCCATGTTTATGCCATGTTTATGCCATGTTTATGCCATGTTTATGCCATGTTTATGCAATGTTTATGCCATGTTTATGCCATGTTTATGCCATGTTTAAACAACAAAAAATGTGATTTATATAAAATGATTTAATAATATTATCATATATTATCATATATTGAAGCAACAAGCCATGGTGATGCCCCCGTTTACGATCGCTAAGTTGGTTCATGCACAAGTATATTAACGGACGGGTGGAGGGTATATATGTTATATATATATATACACATGTATATATAATTATATAAATGGGTTTATTGTATATATATATATATATATGTATATATATATATATACAATTATATAAATTGGGGTTATAAACCACGAAACACAACTGGGGGGCACTACCTTGTGATGAGCAAATTGTGATGATTACGACTACCCTTCAGAGGTTAAATCTGGATTATGTTGTTTGTGATTAGGATGACCAATTGTCCAATAATGAGCTAAACTCAAGTGAATAAATCTACAAAGGATTCGTCATTGTGGGTCTTTGCCCTTTTGGAATCAAACATGGCAATGGGAAATGCTCCCTATAAATCAAGGTCTCGTCATGGGAAATCATCGAACTACATAGAGAATGTTGTAGCAAACAGTGTTTGATTGCCTGAGATGTTCATGTTCTTTAGCTTGATGAATCTTTATAATGATTATTACTACTCATCTAAATCAATGATTGTGAATCGGACAGTATATAGACAATATTACAACATTTTACAACTATGTTGAGTATGTGTTATATAATCATAGTTTTTCAATAACATTCTGATGATGATGATGATGATGATGATGATGCAGCTCCTGATCATGTTGATCAGCAGATCCAAGGCATTCTCAGGTGAAGTTGGATGGTCACAGGTGGGCAAAATGATTCGAAGCCACTCAGAGTTGTGCCCGTGATGGAGCAAACATGTGCCCTATACCAACGCAAACAAAGTGGACCCTTCCTGGCATATGAAACTGCTTTCTCTTGGATGTGGCACGCCTCCAGCACAGTATTTAGAGTTTGATATATGTCGCCTGCCACAGATACGCCATCTGTTATGATTTCCACTGCTAAATCAGTCCCAACCTCTGTGCAAAATAATCCCAGCTCCTCCCATCATTTGTCAGAAAGCCGTCTGAATCGATGATGCCATCCTCCTATGATCAACCGAGCGCACGATCTGACGATCTGAAAAATGGTAAGGGGCTTGATTCCCTTTCAGAATATGTGAGTTTGTCTGAAAAAATGGTGTACTGATGTGTACTGCATCCCCAAACAACAATTTTAAGGGGGAAATGATGATAAACCAGGCAAACCCATTTGATTCCAAGTTTTTAACCCCTTTCTGTACGCCAGAGTGAAGAAGAATGCAAACGAGAACTACTTTGAATGGCCTTGCCAACCAACTAGATCAGGAATGTCATGGAATGCAAAAGGATTGTGGTTACTTGCGGCTACTTCATGATCGTTGTACAACAGCTTTTCGCGGCGAATCGCCACACCTTTTTGAATTGGACAAGTGATGGGTTTCGGCCGCATTTGCAAGAAGATGAAGACACAGCTTCGCCGTTGCTGATACCCCTGAGGCTTTTCCCTCTGTGATTTTGTGCCAAAGCTTGTGGTCGCTGTCCTTGTTGCCCCGAGGACCCACTGCACTGAAGAATGTCGGTTCAAACCGTCGCTCAATCAGCGGAAGCGATAGAGCGAGTTGCACTGCATAGAGGTCGAGAAAAAAAAACGCAACGTTCTCCAGAACTTCGCAAAACTACTGTAAAGGCAACCTTGTGCGTATATGGCATTTTATCTGACACTATAATCCGATATGCAGTATTCTATCTGATACTTGACCTGACATATTCTAATATTCTATCTGATTTATATTCTGACATTTGATTGACATTCACAAATAGGACGGAACAACATGAAAACCAAAACACACACACACACAATGTCTTCTCCTCTTCATAAACATCCCATGGCAGTCACTGGATGATGGCGCGTTCTCTCTTATTCTATCGCATAAATCCAATCTGAACGTACAAGGCGGTTGTTACTCTAAAGTTTGTGGTTTTAGCTGAAACACACCAGTCACGTCTACTGGGGCCAATCGTCATGACTGGCTTCGATGCAAAGTATCCAATCCGAGCAAATTCCAAGAACCTATGAAGCAGATATTTAAGGTTTTTTTCATCATTCATCCGTTTCTAGGCCAAACAAAGCCTGCTTGGTCGCCCTACAGTTGCTCAAACAAATGTTTTTTCATGTTGTATCCAATGACAATGACATATTTCATGTTATATATATATATATATATAGTATGTCACCCATATATATATATATATCACACTTAACGTAAAAATGAGACCGAATGATATTTGGATGGCAATTGGATGGCAATTGTTCTATATCTTGGGGATCCCTACGAGTGGTGTTAATCCATTTTTCATTTGGTTTCCATACACGGCTTATCATGGATTCATGATGCAGGAAAGGCCCCCAATTTTTAAGATGGCACAGTGCATGCCAACCCATCCAACTAGTTCGATGTGTATATATATATATATAGCAAACATGGAAAAACACCTAGTGAAATTGTGAAATGAATCAAGCAACTTAGTTTTCTGGTCATAAATCACATTTATATAAATCCAGCTAAATTGTTGGTATTCAACCCAGTATGTTCCTTCACTTTCTCACTGTTCATGGTGAGATCTGCTGGAGCCGCTCCTGATACACCTTCACCAACTGTTGGGCTTTCTTCGCGTCCATACATTTCATCAAGAACTCCTCTGTGATCTTCTGAGGCTCTGCGCCTGAGGTTTCTTTGCTGAAAAAACAAAAAGTGACTATATATGGAGGGACCCTCCATCAGCTTTAAGGGGAAAATCATCTCCCAAATGGTTTTGAAGATCCAACAAGTTATATAATAATTTATATGTCTGAATACGGAGGGTACTTCAAGGGTATCTTGGGATCAAAATCAAGTCAAGGCCTTTCAAGGCTCTTTGGTTTTGAGATATGCTGACTTTCACTTGCGATGGACGCTGGCATGATGACTTTCTGCAAACTCATGAAGGAATTTGAGTTGGGATTTATGGGCAATGTTTCAACCAAACAGAAACTTGTGGCTTGGCAATAACCCCAGGCCGTTTTGGATGCCAAGGGGCGAATCTCGCTCACGCGAACATTGCGGCTTTTTAAGTCCTGAAGTGAGGCAGATGGGTTGTGGTGAAAGTGTCTCCACCGAATGGGTCAAACTTCACCGTTTTCACCCTCAAGAGGAATGGATGGCATATGGATGGGATACAGCAGGTGTAAGTTGATTTATAAACCCCACTATATAACTAGTTCGTTATATATTGACCATAGAATTCATATCAACTGGACGCTATCTTGGGAACCCCATCCTGTATAGATCCCAAATATGTACAGCACCACAACCCGAAACCGAGCCCCAGCCGCAGGGTCCGCAGGGCGGGTCCTGAATGTTTTCCTGGACACCAGCAGCAGTTCGCTTGTCCCTGGCACAGTCCGCTGCATGGTGGAACATGTAAGAGAGATGAGCTCTACACTGGGACGTGAAAGTCAGTGCATATGTGGAACCAAGGTAAACACTGCATGGGACGCCGCGCATTCAGGAAGTCAAACAAGTCAATGCAACCAGGTCTAGAACTGCATGGGACGCACTATGTTGAAGTGTTACTTTTAGATCCCTGGCAGTGCACTTTTCAATTGCCAAATTTTCCAAATCCCCATCAGGACGCGTGTGCACAGTTATGTCCCATAATCTTAAATATATATGCCAAATTTTCTAAATCCCCATCAGGACGCGTCTCCACACATGAATCTCTAATATGTATCAATAATAATCTGAAGGAATGTTTCTGGTGGCTTTCCTGAAGGAATTTGATAAGGAGTGGAAGACTTCGGGATTCGAATGTTGCTAAGTGAATGTAGAGTTGGTACGGGCAAATGTTGGGCGATTCCGAACGAGGTCCGGACGAGGTGCAAACGAGGTCCAAACGAGGTCCAAAATGTCTCAAACAGCAGCCCCTGTTCAAAAGTCCAATCTTGAAGATCTTTTCAAATCCGCCAGCCTGCCGGCGTGTCTGATTGGAAGGTGTTGTTTCTTGTTTCGGTTCTTGGATTGTACTTATTCCTTTGTTCTCTTTGCTCTTGACGCCTACTCCTCTACTCCTCTACTCCTCTACTCCTCTACTCCTCTACTCCTCTACTCCTCTGCTCCTCTACTCCTCTACTCCTCTACTCCTCTGCTCCTCTACTCCTCTACTCCTCTGCTCCTCTACTCCTCTACTCCTCTACTCCTCTACTCCTCTGCTCCTCTGCTCCTCTACTCCTCTACTCCTCTACTCCTCTACCATTTTTTGAATATTCTACTTCCCAAGCATCCAAAGCTGCCGTCAAAATCGGGAAAGAAAGTCTAGTGATCTGATTATTCGGGACAACAGGACACCATTCAGTGATGTACAAATTCCATTATTACAAAGCTAAAACTCCCAAAACACAAGGGAATAGCTACAACCATCTGCATGGTATCCATGAAAAACTCACGGTAAACCATCAATTGGAGACAACACAAACATGCTAAACACCAACTGGACGCAACCTCGCACCGACTTCCAGAATTTTCTCCCCCACCTAGGACGCACATTTCATTGAAACGCTTTGACTTCCACAACTAGGAGTACCTGATACAGTTTAATCATATAGGATCATATACATAGATTATCTATATATTGTAAATCATACATGGTGCATATAATATAGGTATATTGTAAACACATACATGGAATGAGTATGGGTATACACACGCTACCACCCCAGCTCTCAAGATCGGTGATTCAAAGGGTACGGCATTCCTAAGAAAAAAACATATGTTTTCCTGTTCGATTGGTATCATTCCTTCAAAGAAAGCCACTTTTCTTTAGAAAAGGTGCTGTCAATCTCAAGGAGGTGGTATTTGTTGGACAGCTTTTGTATAGACAAAATACGTAGACCCTACTACTTTCAAAAAGGATGGGCACATACTCAGGTCAGAATGCACAACCTTGAGGAAATAATATGTTCTAAATGTTCCTTGCAACATACCTTAGGCAGTTTTCGAACAGATGCAGCATGCCTTCAAGTGAAATATTATGCCTTTCCAACATGTCGCATTACTTTAAAGAACATGCATTGTTCTCTCGAAATAAATCTAACTGACAAGAGCAATCTTTCAAGATGGCAATCCTTGAAAGAAAGTAACTTTTCTTTAGAAGACGCACTGTTTATATCTCAAAGAAGTAGCAATGGTGGAAACCATTTTTTGTTTAATAAACCACTTATCATATCAAGTAAACAGTTGAGCGCATACTGACTTTAGAAAGCATAATCTAGCAGTACTTGTGCTACATGGGCAATGTTTTATTTTGAACGTCCAGCATGTTTTATTAAAAACTAAACATATATGTTTCCATTTAAAAAGCACAAAAAACACAAACAACTCAAGGAAAACAAAAAACGCTTTCGAGTCCAAACAAACCATTCCCCCAAAAGTTTCTTTTTTGATTTTGCTCGAGTTGTTCAGTTTAGTAGTGACCTGTCGTAGGAGGTAATTCACAAATAGCAAAAATCAAGAATCAAATGATTAGATATGTATATTGTATGGTGCCCCCCCTTTCAATAAACATCTTTTCCAATCGTGAGAATTAGACCTCAAACACTGATCTTTGGGGAAACTCAACCACTGATCTTGGGGGGTTACCATGTATATATACGTACACATAAATGTATCATGTATCATTATATGTACTGAAGAAACCTGTTGATTACTGAAACAACAAGAAATGTGTGTTGATTACGACAGCGTGGGGTTCTAGATCCCGGGAAATTACGACAGAAATCCGTCGACCTCGGTAGAGACTCAGAAAACCCAGCTTAAGAGCGTCCAAAAAACGTGGATCTTTCGTTGACTTAAGTTGACTTGAGATACTTTAATGATCTTTAATGATCTTTGACCATTTAGATAAAAACGTCAGTGTTACAATACCAATTCTGGATCACACTGAGCGATTGGCTTGGGCATATGAATGAAGAGCGTGGGTACGTTTGCGTTGACTTCGCTGTCCACCTCACATCGCGAACGGATCCTGTGACCAAGCCACAAAGACAACTCAACGTTGGAAGATGATGAGGTAAATGGCCCATTCACGATCATTTATAATGGATTTATAGATATTCATCGATGATTACGTATCAAAATGATTCAAAAGGGCCATTTTCCATATCTAAATTAAATGGCCGAATGGTAACAGTTGGATACCACAAATTCTATCCTGGTGAAATCAATGACACAAAGCTGCAGGCTCCAAAAGGGGTCTCGACATTTTCACCCAGCCACAGACATAACCTCCGGCACAATGCAGGCCCTGAGTTCGCAAACAGGGATTTCTTTGAGGAACGGGCCCCCTGGATTGATGTCTTTACTTACTATGCACTTCAACCATTTTATAGCAATTTCTATATACGTCATTTCCAGTTCATCTCCAACATAAGTTTATACCTTGAAACTTGACCCTCACTTAACCCACGAAAGGTACCAAACAGGCAAATCCTCATGTTTACGTCTAAATTGAGGGTCATGTTGCATGGTCAGTCTTATTTGGCTCAACTGGTTTCTGTTAATTTCATTTAATTTCTACCTGGGCGAAATGTTGGATCTGCAGTGGATCTATCTATAGATGGTGGTATAACATGTTATAAAACAACTTGTGACTGGGGAGTACTGCATAGCTCCTGGTGATTTTCTGATGAAGCTCTGGGATGTTCACCGAGGGTTTTTTGGTCCCGGGTACCCGGGTACCCCGGGTGCCAAGATCAGCTGAAAGGCAGCTTGCCCAAACTCGAGGAATCCGCTCCAGGGAGCAAACCGACAAAGTCCTCGGGACATCAAGTTGTTGTCACGGTTGAACCGGAGGGGTGTTAAACCAAGATTGGTTTAGAGTTTAGATAAAAACATGTATCATCAAGTTATAATATGATTATAATCATGTATTACATACTTACTTGTGCTGAAATAAGGGAATCTTCGGGAATGATCCACTGGCGAACTATCAATAATCCCAGCAACCCCCAGCAACCCATCCATTCCTCATCCCGGTAAACCGTGGCCGTGGCATGGGACAAAACATGACAAAACACATCTGAGTGTTTCTTAAATGATGTGGAATCCACCACATATTGATAGATAATGTATATATATATATAATATAATATGTAATATCTTAGATATTTCTTCCAGCTTGTTAAATAGTTGCATGTTTCTTGTTAAAGATCTTGAAACCAAACCAATGATGTGTAGTGGGGGATATTGAAAGGATCCGCTCTGTACAAGTACAATTTACCATCATATGCACATTGATTCGCGGGCACCCCTCTATGAATCAAACAACCAGTGTCAATGAGCATCGTAGATCAACCCTTCAACTTTCGTTAGTTCAAGACCAACATTTCAGATATGCCTTACAGACATCCGAAAGATAGAAGGATGCAATCACCACCAAAACAGGGTCCCTCGCTTGCGCCCATAGAAATGATTCACTTGCGCCCAGATTGACATAAACATACCTTTATGTAGAGCAACAACCATTTAGGGTCTACTTTTAGGGGACATGGGAGGGACTTGGGGACCGGGGGGATTAGGGAGGGACATGGGGGCATGCAGCAACATAATGCATACAGGCAACAGGGACATGGGGGCATGCTGGGGCGAAAGGGGCTACCCGGGCACAAGCGAGACAAATCCACGGGCACAAGCGAGGCCATCTCCCAGACAGAAGGGTTTCTCAGATTCTGTGATCTTGTGGAAACCCTTGTCTATCACCATCCTCTATAAGCTGGCAGATTTCACATACCCTGCCAACACAAGTTCATTATGTTTCTTAAGTGTGGTATCATATATATATATATATACATACACATAACAACAATGAAAACAATAATAATGACAATAGTCTTAGTAATAGTAACAACTGTAATAACAATAATAGTAATATATCTATTATCATCATACTCAAAAATTATACACAAACACTGAACAGCAAATTGGATCAACATCAATATTGCGACAACACTAAACATTGACAAATGAAACATATCTTTTCAATACCATTGTCAAAAGTAGGGATTGTGGCTCAATTATCATCCCAAAGAAATGACCATACCCCAACAACTCCTCAGTGCACTTGGATCCATATCAAAATCATTTTTCTCATTCCTTCACACAGCTATACTCGCAAAAAAAAAAACGTAGATACCAACGAAAAAACCCATTAAATACCATTCATTACACATTATATATGATAATAGCTGATATTATTATTATTACTATTATTATTATTATATATTATTATTATATATTATTATATATTATTATTATATATTATTATTATATTGTTATTATTATATATTATTATTGTTATTATTATTAATATTATTCTCATTATTGTTATTATTATTATTATTAATTTTATCCTCATTATTATTATTATATATTATTATATATTATTATATATTATTATATATTATTATATATTATTATATATTATTATATATTATTATATATTATTATATATTATTATAAATTATTATAAATTATTATGTATTAATATATATTATTATATATATTTATATATATATATTATATTATTATATTATTATTATATTATTATTATTATCATCATTATTATTATGAGTACCCATTAATATACCAATGATATCCCATCGATTACACGTTATCTCACATAAATAATGGTAATATAATGACTATATACATCTATATACCGGTTATATCTGCCATCAATTACCCATTTAGATACCCATTACATCCCCAAAAAACACATCAGCATATTCTTCACGAAGAATGCTCAGTCGAGCATCTCCACCAGAAGAAGCTCCCAGCGCAAAGAGGGGCATCTCGGGACCCAACTTCCTGGGAGCCGGGCGAAGAAAGCCGAAAAGCCACGGCTGTTGGGATACGGCCGTCGGCCGTTTTTCAATGCGGAGTCTCCAAATTTGGACCTGGAGGTCATGAGCCAAACACATTTATAATTTAAGCAAATAAATTGAATAAATCGGGGGTTTCCTACGGATGGGGTATTTCATGGAGAATCCTTTTAAAATGGATGATTTGGGGGTACCCCTATTTCAGGAAGCCCCCAAATGAACATCAATTGATTTCATGAGCCAGAAGGTGGGAATTGAATATATCAGAAACAGAAATGAGGATTTTGGTCCCCCAAAAAAATGTTGACTTCAGCAGCAAATGGCGGACTTGACAGAGAGTCACAAAAAATGATGCTGGAAACATGTTCCAGTAATTACCGCCAGTTTACACTGTTTTGAAGGGTCCCACTCGGTATCTGTATGCATGCACATTAAATCGAACTTGGTTGCTTCTAGCCCCTTCACAATACCACTCCAACCTCATATAATTTTAGGTAGGAAAGGTGACTACCTCAATAGTTTGCACGTAAACCCGAACCGGATCCAGCTCACTTTTGATGGCTTTGCCAGTTCATGTTGATGACCATTGCATTTGATTGGAACTGGATGGAATTGGTGAATCAAACAATGAAACTAAACGTATTATTGGCAACACTGTATAAGGATTGTGAAATCCAGAGGGATCCGCCTCGCCACAAATCATCCTCGCACACATATATATATATCTTTTTGGTGGTTGACCTACCCCTCTGAAAAAAATATTCCAAACCACCAACCATATATATATAATAATAATAATAATGATTTATTATCTCGATTCTCTCTTTATTATTGTGACCCCTGAACTTGGGATGCTTTATACTAGTGCTTGATAATTGATGGTGACTACGGTCTTCTTGCTCCCACATTATCAAATAACGATTTGATACCATTTATCACATATATTCCGATTCCCATTTCAAGTCTCTGAAGGTTTCGAATCCATATTTGATGGTCAAATCCCACACAACTATGTAATATTATAATGGTACGTTCTCTCCCCATGTACTGTTGGCGAGGCTATGTCCTCATTTACTGCTGGTAAACACCCATGTTGTGCATCCCACCCCCCGGCCTGTTGATCATTTCTCGACAAACAAACTGTTGTTGCTGGTTCATGTCCCATTTATAAATCTCATGAAACCCTCATTGTGTCCCAGTTTATTATATATATATATTTCTGGATAAATTATCATATTTCATGAACCCGAAGTAAGGCCCACAATTCAGATGATTTCCATTGATTTCCCCTATAACCATCATTCCAGATAGACATGTTGATATCCCCAATGAACTCTCACCATTTTGTTGCTTCGTCACCCGCCTTTGGTTACTCCCCCCGCATCTCAAGGGCCCACGGGCACCGCGCCGAGATTCTCTTCCTGACGAACGTGGGCGACGGCTTTTGCCACCTGGGCGGAGCCCCGGTCAACGTCCACCTGGAATTTGAATGGCCCACAAAAATGATGAAACAGGTGGGTTTAATTTCCAACTGGGTTTCTGAGGGCCTTAAATTCCTGACACCCACAAAACATGGGTCTATCTTGGATACTTTGCAAAAGTTCAATCACATGGCAGGCTAGGTACAAAAACGCCGACCATCCCAAGTCATCACTGGAAAGAAATCACTGGAAGTCGTCTGCCTCTGTTTGTCTCACAACAAGCACGTTTTGATGTGTCGAAAACATGAAAAAACACACAAACCACCCATGACTGCACTGGGTGTCAAAAAATTGGAGACACTCTTCAATCGGAAGTAACCGCTGCAAAACAAAGTCACCAAAAAGAGCAAAAACAAGGAACTATTGGAACAAACAACCAGTACTTTCAGGTTTCCCACAATCAAAAAGCACTATAATTGCAAGGCTTAATCATTACCCTTGACAAATGACTTGCATATATTTACATAGCTTTACAAGCATGATATGTTTATATACATATGGGTCTGTCTGAAAATAGGGTACCCCACATGAAATGTCAACATGATGTTCTCCATTAGAACTGTGTCATTCTCAGGTGTCCCCTATGTTCAAACAATTCATTTTTTAGCCGTTAATAGTGTTCTTGTATATATTACTATCAATGATTACTACCAATGATTGCTATCAATGATTATTATCAATGATTGCTATCAATGATTAATGATTACTATAATTACTAATTGTTACTATGTGGGAATGTGTCAAAACCACATTAACCCTGGTGAACATCAACAAAAACTTGTAAATGGATGTTCATCTCCCTAAAACTTCTATTTGTAGGTATTGATCCACAGCCATATCATTTAACATCATTTAACATATGCCTCTGCCTGGGGATACCCATAGAATGGCCATTTAATAGGACCGATGATGAACATGATGATAGACCATCGGATTTTGGGTCCCCAAAATTTTCAGACAAACCTATATCCTACAAGGTGGGTCCCTGGGTCCCTGTGGTGTAACTTGGTTTATAGCCACCATTAAAGTACATAATATATCATATAATATCATATAATATATATATACAAGTATATCTCCACATATCTACCTAACATAAACCCATCATGGTGCTTTCCCAACAATAGGCCTATCCCCAGTTATCATCCATTTTGTGCCAAGGCGCTTTGGGCACATCGCTGTTACCATACCTGGGATCTTCCAGCCCAAGATTTCCAAGGAACATGGCATTAGTTTGGGTTATGATGGGGATATCATGTTGATATATGGTTGGTTAATGTTGGTTAATGATGGTTAATATGTGGTTAATAGTAATGGTTATTATATTGTTAATGATGGCTAATTATGATATATATATACTGGTTGGTGGTTGACCTACCCCTCTGAAAAATGATGGAGTTCGTCAGTTGGGATGATGACATTCCCAGTATATGGAAACAAATTGTTCCAAACCACCAACCAGTATATATATATATATGATTAATTATATATGTATAAATATATATAATTATATATATATACATACACACATTATAGAGATCAATGATAGATCCATAGGGATTCATGAAGATTCATGGTGATTTATTGTGATTTATGATGACAAAAATAGTCAACCTGAAAAGTTCGGCCATTTTGGGAGTGATCCCCCTTTTTTTGGCAATCATTCCAATCACAGGGCAGGGAGGCTGTTATAATTCATCCGGATTTGTGCTTAGTTGGATGATTTATGGACCATGGATGACCAAGTCTAGAGGATTTTTCCATGAATCATGAATCATGGATGACTTGTGGATCGTTATGGATGATCCAATTTATGAATGACAAAAGGATACTATGTTTATTTCCCATTTATCCATTTATAGAAAAGGATTTATGAATGCCGTCCTGATCTGTCCGGCACACCCCTGACTATATCTCAGGATTCGTATTCTATTTCCTCGGGCTAATCATAAACGTCAAACCAGCCACAACTACGGATCATTTTCCATATTTTTACATAATCCGCTCGGGGTATATACCCAGTAATAGACCCTAACCTTTATCCTGGTTGATTAATAGGATTTCCCATTTCATTGATTGTGATATTGCACAATATGTTGGATAGTATAGCCCTTGAACTAATCATCAACCATAGTTTATCACTGATATCATTATATCAATTAAATATATCCCCATGTTTTTACTGGTCAAAACCCATCTTTATCGGTGATCAATTCCTCTTATCATCTCCAACAGTGGATTTTTTGTGCCAACGCGACCAACGCCAAGCGGCCAGCAACTTTGGACGCCAGAACCACCGGACACGGACATCACAACCTGGAGACTGCGGCGGGAGCCCTGTGTAGATCAAGACCTTTCAGATATGGGAAAACATCCAGAAGCACTATTGCAAAGCTCATATATACAAGTACTGTTACCATGTTCTATATACATACGTATACAGAATTATACAGATTAGGTGTACTGCAAAAAAAACAAATCATTTCAAGAATCATCATTGGCCAAATGTTCGGGTATAGGAACAGATCATCAATTGCGGACTCCAGACAAAGGTAGCAGCATAGCCTTACGTAGCTCACAGAAAGGTTCGGCTTTTGCAGGATAGGCCATATGCATCCATATGCCTCCTTCACTGGCCAAACAGAAGTAACAACCTACCATCTACCAGTTGGTTTTCCCAGGACATACAAATCCCTACAAATCCTTTTTAGGTGCTCCAAGCATGCTTCTCGCCAGCCCAGCACAGTAGGTGAAGCTTCAACTTCATCCGACATTTCCGACATTTCCGACATTCTGATGGCAAACAATCATGTAATAAATCATCACTAATTAACCCATGAACCACTATTTCTGACCCGTTTTTGTTGATCGTTGTTCTTACATACGGTTTATAAACATTTATAAACCCCATGAATACTAGCTTGTTATATCATGCTATGTCATGTTACATCTACCATAAACATCCATAAACCATATGGAGGTTTCCTGAAATGGGGGGGTACCCCTGTTCATCATCCATTTATAGCAAGACTATTTTCCATGAAATAAACCAACTAGCTATTGGGGATCCCCCATGTATGGAACCCCGCAACCATTTCGCCGAGTTCTTCAAGCGTAAACTTGGCGATCATCCAAGCTACATAGCCGCGCGACAGCGCGTAGCGGCGCAAGCTCACCTGATGACTACCGGCTGAGATTAACAAGTATTTGTGAGATGATATTAATGAGATAGCTATCAGATTCATAATGCAGGATATTAGATGATGTCACTATCACCTCATGAATCATACCAGATGATAGTGAGATATCATCTGTAAATGGCTATTCAAATTACTCCTGTTTGATATTATTTGGTTGAATTTTGAGCCAAATAAAGATATATACTTCAAAACTCAAATAATCCGACATATAGTCTCACAAATATCTATTACTCATAACTCAAATAATCCGACCGCCAATTCAAATAAGAGCCAACATGACGAATGATGGATAATCATGGGATATTAGTGAGATCATCTGTACATGGGTATTTTAATCGAAGCATAAATAACGTCGTCAACGATGGGAAAAATCTACCGACAATGAGAATGGGACATACCCTCTGGTAAACTAACATAGCTATGGAAAATCACAATTGTTAATGGGAAAATCAACTATAAATGGCCATTTTCAATAGCTATGTTAAATTACCGGAGGGTAACTACAGTATCCAAAAAGAATTGAATGACATATTTGTTGTCTGTTACTGACCTTAAACGACTTTCGAAGTGGTGTTTCCAGTTATCTTCCAGTGCGGTCGCTGAAAACTTGGTCCAGGATCTTGCAGACATCTTACCCTCTGGTAATTGAACAGTTTGCCATTGAAAATGGTCCATAGAAATAGTTGATTTACCACTCAAAGATGGTGATTTTCCACAGCGAACTGTTAGTTTACCAGCGGTTTCTATCCCCATCACTAGACACCCGTGTTGAGGTTTAGTAATGGCTATACCGCTATACCCCCTAGGATTCTTTGGAATTATTTAAGGGACGATGTCATTTGTGACCCCCATTTAAGGTTGGTTGATGGGATGGTTCATGAAATTGGCTTTACCATTTTTTTACACCGGTTTACCACAATATCTCTGTTGGCAAACAATAGTTTGCTTCATCACCAAGACTAAGTCTTCCCCAAAGAAATTGGCAAACGAACCCGAGGAACTTGGAATATTCTCATCACCGACCTGATGTCAATCCTTTATCACCATGCTTTGTTTGTGGCTTTGGATGGATTTAGCCTCTGCCTTTGCTGGTCAATATCCACATGAATTATAACTGTGGCTCGGATTGTCGGATGCTCATCTAAACACACCCGAAGATGTGGGTAACACATTTATTTGCAACATATATGGAGAATACCATCATATATGGAGAAAATTCATATATTGAGATGTCTCATATCCTATGAACATAATCATATACCATCATTTCTATGGAGAAATCAGAAATTCGATCTGTGACACCTTTGGCAGTGGATTTCTCCGTGCGGAGATCCCCTGCCGTGCGCCTCTTCGGGCAAGCCAAGGCATTTGCCATATTTGCTCTGCGCCTGCCGGGTTTCTCAAGGTCCAGGTCTTAAATGAAGTCTAACTAGACCCTCCAAGTAGAAACATGTTGTAATATACCAGAATGAATTCAATAGATTGAATGGTAAATATGGTTTCACATGGTTTATTTGGTGTTTAAGAACGGCTGAAAGTTAAGAATCCCATACCCGGTTCATATGAAACACCCCGATTCTATGGTACAACAGAAACATGTCCCAAATATATGTTTTTATTCCCTATTGAACCAGGGTTTCTGGGGGCTGTTCAATATTAGGGGATTGTGGGATGGGATTCTTGTGAGTTTTTACCCACTTTTCTGGCTACTTGGAGGGTCCAATCTCTTAAGATACCAACACCATACAAGCTGGGGCCCCAGTTTCCATAGCTAAGTTGGTGCAAAGTTCACTAGGTGAATCCTATGGTTTATCGTAGACGTATCGAAGTAGTTAACAGGGCTCAAAAACCAACTTGTATTTTTTGCCGGCTCACCCTGCAATATAGAATATGTGATTGCATACCAATGTTTTACCCATTGATTGTATATAATGCCTCCAATCAGTATTGTTTATACCACCATACCCATTCCCAAGTTGATGACGGTTTAGCTTGGTACGACATATTACTCCATCAAAATTAAGACATGCACAACATTGAGACAAATACATCACACATGATCAATGTACTCTACCCAACAATGTTTTAGTTAATTTACGGTAGGAACACCATGTCGTCATAAGTAGTGAGAAGGGAAACATGGTAGACAAGAGTTTTTCTTTGTGTTTTTTTTTGTGTGTGTTTGGGTGTCTTGGTCAAACTTGAGGTTGCCGACCCATATAGCGCTGAACTGCAGGCAATATTGCAGACAAGGAAGAGTTTTTATGTGGCAACCAGTTGTTGGCAGAGATCTATTTTTGTTCGTCAATAATCTCGCACCTTCCAGTACTCCGTTGTTTTTTGATTAAGTGCTTGATTATACCGTTAGTTACATATACCAGTAGTACCGCACAAGGCGGTGGCGGAAGTTTCAGAATAGGAAACCTATAGGAGACGTTGGTTGTTGTGAATCACGGATGGCAGAGCGAAGCCACTGATTGACCGAAAAGTGGTTGGAGTTGTGTTTGCTGGAGTGGTTGCAATGGTTGCAGTGGTCACCTCACCCACAACTGCTGGATGTAGCGTGATGTACTGCAACTGTAGTTGTAGTTGTAGCGTAGTGGAGTTGTAGTTGTGGTGTAATGTAATTAGTGTAGTGTAGTTGCAGTCATATAGTTGTAGCTGTAGTTGTTTTGTAGTTGTAGTTGTAGTTGTAGTTGTTGTTGTTGTTGTTGTAGCTGTAGTTGTTGTGTGTTTGTAGTTGTTGTGTAGTGTAGTTGTAGTAGTAGTAGTAGTAGTTGTTGTAGTAGTAGTAGTTGTTGTTGTTGCTGTTGTTGTTGTTGCTGCTGTTGTTGTTGTTGTGGTTGCAGTTCTAGTTGTAGTTGTAGTTGTTGTGTAGTTGTAGCTGTAGTTGTAGTTGTAGTTGTAGTTGTTGTAGTTGTAGTTGCTGTGCTTGGAGGTGTTGTTGTTGTTGTTGCTGTTGCTGTTGTCGTCGAAGTTAGGGTAGTTAAGTTAGTGAAGTTAGTTAAGTTAGTTAAGTTAAGCAATGTCTACTTTTTCGACATCTTAACGTCAAAAAAGGCTCAAAACCCTCAGTTTTTTACACTTTTGACTTCGAAATGTGCTTCGCGCCACAACGGCGTGCACTTTTTAGACACTTTTTCGACATCTGAACCTCCAAAAGTGGGCCGAGAATGGTGTGTTTTGTACATTTTGACTTGGAAATGTGCTTCGCGCCACAACGGCGTGCACTTTTTCGACATCTCAACTTCCAAAAGTGTCCGAACCTGGTGTGTTTTGTACATTTTGACTTGGAAATGTGCTTCGCGCCACAACGGCGTGCACTTTTTCGACATCTCAACTTCCAAAAGTGGTCCGAACCCCTGGGGTTTTGTACATTTTGACTTGGAAATGTGCTTCGCGCCACAACGGCGTGCAATTTTGCATCGCTCCTGTGGCCAGCTGGCTCCGCACCCGCCGCTTTAGCGAGCCTACTTTTCGACCCTCCGGCGCCACAAACCATTGGAAAAACACAGTGTTTCGCGACTTTCCTACCTTTTCGTGCATCTGTAGCGTCTGTCCTCTTACTCTTTCTCTTCTGATCTTCTCTCTTCTAATCTTCCTCTTCTCTGTGCCTCTGCCCTGCTCTGCTTTTCATCTCTCCATATTGTCGGAAGTTTGACTTCTAAACTTCCTTCGATAATGTATCTTCACATTATTCACATTCTCATCTTTTGCCTATATTATATCATTGCGTTTGCGGGAAGTCTTATGGCCTGAAACAGGTCCAGGTACGTACAGTATCCCTAGGGAATTGTCTTGATCGTTTGATTGTACCTAAACATAACCACCCTTTTTGAGTCAGTATCTGTACAATTTGTATATATATATATGTATATGTATACCCATAGAATGTGCATATCAATATGTATATATGTATAACTATACTATACTGTACACCACATGAATGTCACAAGGTGGAAAGGCTGCAAGTCCACCAAAAATCCCACTGAGTGCACGACACATTCTTTAAAAGGAGCGCCAGTCTCAGTGACCTGCACGGCTATCAAGTCCCCCATTTTGGCCATTCCCATGGCAGTTACATAACAACTGATCTAACGCTTGAAAAAAGGGAGTTTCCTAAAATGGGGGTACCCCAAAAAAATTGATGGTTTATCATACTGGTTGGTGGTTTCAACCTACCCCTCTGAAAAATGATGGAGTGAAAGTCAAATGGGAGTATGACATTCCCAATATGATGGGAAAGTGATAAAATTGCATGGTTCCAAACCACCAACCAGTAATTTAATAGATAAATCATCTACAAATGGAGGTTTGAATGGGAAAATCCATATGAAAAACATCATTTTCCATCCATTGCAATGGAAGATCCTATTGAAATGGATGATAGCTAGGGGTACCCCCCATTTTAGGAGCCCTCTGGCCCTGAGATCCTCCCCGTTAACCTCGGTGAAGACGTCAGGCCCTTGATGCTTGCAGCCATGGGCGATGAAGAAGAGACCTGTAACGCGGTGGCCCATGGAAGACATGGAAGTTAAAGGGACAATCATATGGGATAGGAATCATATGGGATAGGTGAAAAAGTTGAACTAATTGATAATATATATATAAATATATATATATAATGTATGTATATATATAATGTATGTATATATAAATATAATATGATGATATGAAATATAACCTAAGACCAAATCGTCATGTAGAAGGTATAAGCCAGACCAGATATATGGATCGTATGGTAATAGTATGGGATAGCGGGATAGTATGGCAGGACCTACGGGACAAAATATGAACTGGAGGGGTACATAGGGATACTGTGGGATAGTAGAAGACAATTGTAGTGAAGCTGGGATATAACATGATATAAACTTAGGATCTATAGGAGAACCCAACATTTCCTTGCAGAAACATCAAGTACTTGTACAATAAGGGATTCTAAAAAAGTAGCGCAGAATATTGCTGTTTAAGAAGAAATAGAGGGACCGGTCTGGCATATCATTTATTATCATCTACAGTACCTAGGTAAACTAACATAGCTATTGAAAATGGCCATAGAAATAGTAGATTTTCCCATTAAAAATGGTGATTTTCCATAGCTATGTTAGTTTACCAGAGGGTATTGATCCCATTGGTTGAATCTCAATGGTGGAACCCTCTGACTCTGAATCAACCAGTGGGAACAGCACATCGAACTGGTACCGCTATGCACTTACCTACGCAACAGAGCAGCAATCTTTCTACGAACTGGACAAAAAAGTCATATCCTGGACAATTCTGTGTTTTTCACTGGTTTGGTTGACATATCCCCATCACAAATCGTCACAATGCAACAAACAAACTTGACCATTGAACAGACTTTATCAAACTATATAAAACTATAAAAATTGTCTATTCTTTGTCAAACTATATAAACAAAACCTCAACACAGGACTACTCTTCACATCTCTTCACCTTAAGCTGTACCCAGTCATTCCAGTCTTCGCACCTTTCACCGCTCCATCTGGACGTTGCCACATGGTTTCGATGGCATTCTCAACCAAGGCAAAG
Organism: Cladocopium goreaui; assembly: GCA_947184155.2. Lineage (NCBI taxonomy): Eukaryota > Dinophyceae > Suessiales > Symbiodiniaceae > Cladocopium > Cladocopium goreaui. The sequence continues at coordinate 266,433 of CAMXCT020006722.1, read as the reverse complement.
CGTGGGTGCGCGGCCTGTGCGGCTCATGTGCTGGGGAATTCACAAAGTTGTTTCTTCATCGTGGGATTATATTTAAAAAAACATAACCATTTCATGATTAATGCTAAGCTGCTAACTATTGTGATATTGACATTGATAATGCTACTATTATCATTATTATGTAGTCTTATTCATATTGTCATTGTTTATATATATATATCGATTTAAACCATGTTAAACCCGCATGTTGATAGCTGAACTCCTTTTTGTAGCAACCTCCAAAAACCCTCCAGGAGGTCAATCACTGACCGTGAAACGTGATCCCACACTTGATCAATAAATGGACGGTTTTACCCAACCATATAGTATCATAATAGATGGAAAAAGTTGGCTCAATATAAAAAGTTGGATCACGCTATCAATAATATGATCCCAATGATATAGTATATATTTTTCATGATGGGATCAATATAGTATCCTTTGGATCCCAGTTATACCTATATATCATATATCCATAATATATATATATAATATATCCCAATGTTGCTTGAAGTGGAAATGACCGATACTATTCATCATGACATGTCACATTGTTTATCTGAAAAATCAGAACATGCTACTGCCACCGTCGCCAGCCTTCGAATGAGATGGAAATGATGGATGAATTACCCTCTGGCAAACGAACATAACTATGGAAAATCACCATTTTCAATGGGTAAATCCACGATAAATCACCAATTTCAATAGCTATGATGGTGCGATATCGCAGGTCTGGGCCAAGCTTCGCCGCACGAAAGATCAACCATTTGGAATCACCGCATTTCAGCCAAGAGGAGATCAGCCAACCAAAAACACATGGATATGATATGATATGATCATGAAGCAACAGCAACAATCCACTTTTGATGTTCAAAAAATAACAGAAATATCCCAAAAGTCGTGGAGTCCACCGAAAACAACAGCCCGCTGGACCTTGGACAGATGAAGGAGCCTCGTTCAGAAAGGGATGGACATCACGATTGCAACCATAAAAAAACCCAACATGGCCATGTGTCAAGCGGCCAGTTGCTGCCAAGTTGAAGCACACAGAGATATCATATGTTCATATGGAGGTTTCCTAAGAATCCCAGTTATCATTTATTTATTATTTTCCACTATAAACCTAAACCATCCATAAATTGGGGTACCCCCCAAGCCAAGCGCCAAGCTGCGCTAAAGCGAAAACCAGGCGCAGCGCCATGGCCATGACGTGAATAAAAAATCAGAGCTGGTTGTGGGTCGCTTGAGGCTTTACCCATGCCCATTTAAAGCAATTTTCAATCATGAATGCCTGATAGCATTGCTTTTTTGGGGACAATGCGCTTAACCACAGATGGGGTTTGTTTCAAAATTGTCAAGTAGCCATATGGAGGTTTCCTGAAATAGGGATACCCCGGATACCCCCCAATCATCCATTTTAATGGGATTTTCCCTTATAAACCATCCTTTTCCTCGCGATGAGGGGTCCGACACCCTACTGGAAGTGAAGTGTCGGCCTTTGCCGGCCACCAGAAGTGGAATGGCTAAAAATGTACCACGAAAAAACGCCTAGCCTAAGGACTCTAGGTGAAGTTCAAGAACAGCAAGTCACCTGCATGTGGGAGCTCCTCCGTTGTTCATCCAAAATTCAACTGTTGTTGCGGCTGGTTACGCCATAGCTGGACTCTTTTGACTGCCTTGCTAGCAGCAGTGTATTTGGATTGCCAAGTTGATGAAAGTTCACGCTGAAGTTTGCCAAAGACAGTGTCCGAGACCTTAATCGGTATATCAGGTAGGACTACAAAAGCGGGCCCTTTGTGTACCTTAAGGTATTCAAACAATATAGCTATGACCTGTTCCTGATGCGGTAGTTGAATCCTTTGTCTGTAGCCACTAGTGAAAATTGAAGCACCTTGCACGTATAGGCTGCGAATAAGCCCGCGTTCGCAGTCAGGCATGGGGCATGGGGCTTGCAATTCACTCACTTGTCTGCATGCGATGGAAAACAGATTCGCCAACTCTGAAAATTTCACATCGAAAGCGGCAAGTGAGGCAGAATCTCGAAAGGGGATGAGGCGATCTTTCCCATTAGCACCTACACGCTTGACTGGCAAAAACATCTGTGAATGCAACATAAATGACAAGACCATTTCATACCAAGAGGTTCCTAAAGCCTGGTCGGGATGTTGGTCCAATTGCAATGGCCACTTAAGGTCTGCCATCCATTGGTTGATGGCTGTAGCAACAGTGAGGCCCCATGCGCATGCACCAAGCTCATGCATCTGCTGTGGAGAGGCTGTCCATGTTGGCTGCACCCTATACTGCATTAGACGATCCCGTACATTATGTCGCTGGCTGCCAGTGATTTCGGTTTGTGACATGGATGGTGGCTGCACACGTTTAATTTCGGCTTTACGGTTGCGCACCGCAACATGAAATTTGTAAAGTGCAAACAAATGCTCTTTTTGTTCAGCAAGTTGGGTGTGCATTTCAGTATAGTCTTGCACTAAACGGGGAACAAGATTCCAACAAGCGGTGATGGCGGCATCATTCGCTTTTTTATTCCCTATTCTGTGGTAAAGATCCACCCATGTAGGTGCAATTTCGAGTTCAGCATGGGCTTTTACTTTATGAAAGACTCTATTCCCCAAGTGAATGACCCGCCATAGTCTTATAATGAGGTCAAGATCTTCCATGTCATGTAGCTGCGCCAAATTAGTGGCTGACAAACATCTGGAAACTGCAGTTAAAGTGACTTGGGAATCCGTGTGGATGGCAGTGTTAGCAAAACGCTCGCAGATATATAGCACAGCAAAAAGTTCCGCCCTGTGAATCCTTTGCTCTCCAAAGGGCCGGCAAGCATTCAAGAGCATCAGTGTGGGAGGCATGGCACCAGTTTGGCTGTACGTCTTCGCCATAAGCTCGCGTTCTACATTATCACTGGCCAAGTCAACTACCATTGCTGAAGCACTGAATCTAGTATTGGGTGATTGTGGATGCTGACATGACCCATCGGTGTAGCATCTGATTGTGTTGCCACTCATGTCCAGTGTGTGCAGCGCATGGTATATATTGTCTGCAATGTCGGGTTCAGGTTGCTGCCAATGTGTGAGGTTGACCCACTCTTGCTGTTCATGCTGATGTATGACTGGGAGTTCGTACCATTCCTTTCCTTCTGTCTCCATCCAATTGAATGTCAACTCGTGCTGAGCTCGAAGGTCTTGTACCTCCGGACAAACCATGACCCTATGATACTTCGTGTCTGGGACCTGACAGTTTACGCAAAGGTCTGAGGTGGATGGGTCCCAAGCTGCCTGCTGGACGCCTGTTTGAAATCCACCTGCAATCTGATTGATCAAGAATTTTTGGTCTTTTGGAGGGAACTTGGTCAATATTGCGGAAGTGTCAGTTTTATTAATAGGAGGCATCCCTCTAAGAGCTTTCCTATCCGTATACAAGGTCAACAAGGTTTGTTCCCATTCCACTTGGATGAGACGTTTCCAAGTTTTCCTACTGGTTGTGAGGAGGTTGTGCCATTGAAATGCGGAGGTCTGGATCCACCCCTTTGCATCCATGTGCCATCCTATCTTAGTCAAATAGTATGCCAAACAACTGGCAGGTCCACTGCAATGATGCGACGCTCCATCATGTGTAGCAACAATCCGCAGGAAACTTTGAACAGTCCCAGGCGTGGCTTTGTGCAGGAATCTGTGTGCTTGGCAAATGGCATTTTGTATCAAAACCACCATGGGGTCCATCATTTTCGGCAAAACTTGTATAGCAATGGCAGAATTTCTGCTAACACTTGGTCCTAAAATCGCATTGGCAATGCTAGTTCTCAAAGTGTTGGCATGCTGACTGCCAATTGGGAGCAAGGCTGACGCATAAAAAACTTGAGGGAAAATGCCTACCAAAACCATGTGGGTCTTCGCATGGATGTCCTGTGGCATCTTTTGCAACCGCCGGAGTCTTCGCTCTGCTTCTTCAAATCTTTGTTTGCTTTTCCCAAGTTTCGGTGGACCCCGATATGTCATCTGCCCCCCTAGGTCATTGGCCGACAGAAGGTGTTTCAAGGTGGTGTTGCCTAGATGCTGTTTAATGGCACTTTTTATGGTGGGCAAATGGCTTTTATTGCTCATCCAAATCCAACTCTTCGCCCAATCGACATGCATGGTGAAGGCAGCAGTATATTTCTGGGTTACTTTCAAAACATCACTATGGGTACGTGGATTAGTGGAGAGCCAACCCCAGTTATCCGCGTACGCGGTAAGATGTGTCGCTGTCTGGGCTTGGACAGCTGTGATCCATCCTGTGGAAATAGCGATCATTATGAGTACACTGAGGGGGTCTCCCTCAGGGCAACCTCGGGAAATAGTTTTTGGGACACTGACTTGATTTTTCAGGATCCAAGACCGGGTGAGGGCCTGGAGGGAATTTTTCCACTGTTTTACTAAAGCAAGGGGAAGGCCTAAGAACAGCAGGGCTTGGGCTGCTGCTTCATAGTCTATGGTGTTGAAGCATTTCAGTAAATCGATGGAAAATCCTGAAATATGTGTTCCAAGGTTTTTGTAATTTTCCATGATCCATTGTTGTTCGTAACAAGCATCGTATGGTCCTTTTCCAGGCACGAAGCCGGTGATACCTGGTGGTAGGCGGTTGGCAATTTGGCGCATGGCATGCTTAGACTGGATTTTACTCCATAGTCGATAAGTCTGGGCTAATACACTTATAGGTCTAATCTGGGCAGGACTAACGTCACCAGGGTTTTTAGGGATTGGGAAAGTTCTGCACCACATTAACCAGGCTGGGAAGCCCTGTTGACTAGAATGCATTATCCACATTAGATCGTTAATGGCAGCAGGAGGCAAAAGCTGTAACTCACGCGCTGAAATTTTATCAACCCCACGGGCGCTTCTGGCTTTCAAAGAATGGATGGCTTGAATCCACAGCTCGAGATCCGGTGGGCATGGGGTAATGTCACAATGTGGCATATGTGACAACAGTGTCTGGAGCTCTTCCGGGTAAGCAATGGGTTCTTGAGTCCAAAATGGTGACCAGAAGTCATTTAGTGCTTGGAAGATTTTATCAGGTTGGCAGATTTCTTGCCGCTGTGTGATTGTGACTTCGTCTGGCCAATCTTGATTCGCATGGGGTTTAACTTGGAGATAATAATTATCCACAGCTAAGATGGTAGCTGGGATGTTGTTTATCTCCAGTTTGTATGCGGCATTGAATCTTTGGCAATTGTCAGCATAGAGGATGAGGCAATCCTCTTGTGGAACAGGCATTGCTTGTGCGGTTTCATTGTGAACTATCACTTCCACTTCGTCTCTGGAAACATCTTTCAAGCGCTGGAAAGCATGGTGGTATCCACCGGAGGTTTCATCCACATGTCTCTTACAGCTAAGTTTTTTCAACCATATGGCATGGTCTTTTTGCAAGGCTATTTTTGTCTCATGTCTAGCGATCTGAATGATAGTATGGACCAGGTCTATAGATGGCAAATTCCAGGGGAGAGGGCCTATTTCAGGGTGGCTAAGGGCCCATTTTGGGAAGTTACCTTTAAACCCTGTACTTCTCAAAGCTGATCGCCATTCTTGGATTAAGGATGGTGGCTCTGGGTGGCCAGCTTGGATTCTCTTGAGTCCCCGAAGGACGGAATCAAGTCTGCGAACTTGCTTGACTTTTTTGTGCGTGGCAAAGGAATGAATTTCAATTTCAGGATTGAACTCCCCACTTCGTGGTGTGCCTACTGGTGGGCTGCCTGAAGCAACCTTTGGCTTGTCTGGCTGACATCTTCCTCTGTAAGCCCGATGGAGTCCTCGGGTGGCTTCTAGCGGAATACCTTCAACCTGGGCTTGGGTTGTACGCAAGGCTTTATCTACTGCACTCTCGATAGTCAAACCCCATTCAGGTAGGTCAGTGGGATGTCCCCTTTTTTGGGTTACCTGTGCATAAGCATTTCGCAGGTGATCTGGATCTAATGGAAGGTTTGCAAAGGTGCGAGGCATTTTAAAAACCAAAAATGGATCTTGGCAAACTGGGAAAGTAATTTCGAAGGTAACCACTTTATGGGTATCAAACCATTGGTCATTTATGACCTGAATGGAAGTGAGATGTCGCTGGATTTTTGGACACAGGAGGGCGTTATCAGGATGGGTGACATTCCGGCACGTGGGGTCCATTGTCCGGTTATATTTTTCTTGGTGCAGCATCTTAAGGTCCTTAAACCCTTGAGCTTCAAGTTCTGTGGCACAAGTGAGGGCCATGGGGTCTGAATTGAAATCTCCCAAGATTATGGTGGGCAAGTCTAGTTGGTTCGCAGCTTTGAGAGCTTCTAGTATTAAGTCAGCATTAAACTGTGCAGATCCTCGTTGGCCATTGGGAATTCCATAAGCAGTGACCAATTGTATGGGTGTTCGGTCGCAATAGACAACACTATGCAGAATTCTACATGAAGCTGACCAATCTTCAGGAATTGTGCCCACCGCTTTGCGGGCTGGCAAGCTGGTGATCAAGGCCGTGCCGGCCGCTTTTCCTTTCAAGCTACTTTCTCCGTCACTACGGTCCCGGTGCGTCTGAACTGGTGGGCACCAGAGAACTTTGGTGGGTTTGATCAATTTAGCAAAAGTGGATTGGCCCTGGGATGTCGCAGCAGTCTCTGCCGCAGCGATGATGTGGAGGCCAAATTTTTGTTGAATCTGCTTATAGGTTCCAGCCTTTGAAACAATGGAAGTAGGATTCGTGATCCCTATTCGGATGTTGGTATCTGAAGGGCCTGGATGACAAGCTTCTCCAACCCTTGCGGCATGAGTCCATGAATGCCAAAATGGCAGGCTGCAAAATGGCTTACTATACAAATATTGACTTTCGTGGCAAAAGATTGTCACGGCCCCAGCCATGTTGTTTCCCCTTGTGGGGGCAAATGCATCAACTATGGTAGCAAAGCATTCTGTCGAATGCGGACCAATGCTATGAGTAGGATACATATCGGCAAAGATTGTGTTCCATTCTGCATTTGAAGGATATTCAGCACGGGTCACTGTAACCACCAGCAACAGTTTAAGAAACACAAGGCATGCAAATGATTTCAACTTCGGAAACCAATCTAATTTACTTGGAAGGGCTAGTCAGCCCATGTTCTCATCTTCGTCGTCAGGCTTGCTACGTTTTCCTGCTTGCTGAAACAGGGATTTCAGTTCACGGAATTGGCTGTCCATGGCCTTGGAGTGCTGTTGCATTGTCTGTGCCAAGCTTGAGTCCATTTCTTTTTGCATGGTTTGCATGGCTACCTTGATCTGCTGAAATTCGGCTTGTTCACGCTGTTCCGCGATGATGAACTGCTGTTTCACTGCCTGGCTGTGCTCATCATGTTTGGCTGCCAATTTGTTCAAATCATCTCGCAACGTGGCAATTGTGGCCTCTTGCGCTGCAAATCGAGCATCAATAGGCCCCCCAGTGGTTCTGGCAGCTGGCATTGGAACTGCATTGGATGTCGTATTGGATGAAGTTGGTTTCCAAAAAGTCCAAGGGTCGATTCCTTGTTGCCAAGGGTCTTGATGAGCAGTTTCACTTGGGTCAACCCTGGTACGAGGTCCAGTAAGGATCTTGTTGGATGGTGCACTGCGTGGCTCAAGAAAACGCACTAGCAATGGGCTACTATTATACATGAGCAGGCCATCTGGTGGTGGCTTTGCGGCCTTGACGACCCAGCTGGTGGGACCGATGGCTCTGAAAGGCTTGCACTCCCACTTTTGGGATTTTGCCCACTGCATGATTGCCTGTTGAGATGTTCCAAATGGCAAGCCCTCTAACTTATAGGTCATGTTGCCTGAAAAGTCAGCAGGAGGGTCAACATTGGGATACAATAATGCCCATGCAGCATCGAAGTCTTTGGAATGGAACCTGAGGCCTAGCGCGCCATTTCGACCCCGAACTAAGCCCTGGCAGTTTGCAGTCTGAGTGCTATATCCTAAGGATTTCGCCATGTCAGTTTTGGTCCAAATGACCCTGAAGTCCGTAGCAACTCGCCCACTCGGCAGCTTTGGTGTGACAAACAGGCCATTAAATCCTGACTTTTGCATCATCTTTGGTGCTGCCGAATGCTCAATGGTTGTATGAACCTGAATGGATGTCGCCTGAGCTGGTGAAGCAGCTGCTTTTCCCTGTCTGAGACTTCTCCCCCAGATGGCATGTATGGAGGTATCTAAGGCATCGGCTTGCAAAATGCGCCTGATGAATCCCATGGTTCCTGAAATGATGTCTTGCCATTGATGTTCTTTCCATGTGTCTTTGTACAACGTAATGGCAAACAGTTGACAGGCATCTGACTGGATCTGCGTTGTGGCTCCCTTGTTGATTTGAATATCTTTACCACCCAACTGGAACATTTTCCCATGCAATAGCACTTGGTGTCCATGAGGATTGGTACATGGAATGGTCACTTCTTCTCCTTTCATGTCTGTTGGTGGCAGTGGCCCGAGTGCAATTAAGGCGAGCTCATCCGTGCTAGTTTTTTGTCCTGCATGCAAGAAAGGGAGTGCATCAGCGGCATTCATCAGAGCTACACCTGTGGCTTGTGGTCGGATGCTGGAAATTTGTACGGCATCAGTTCCGTCATCGTTGGTGAAAAACCCTGATGTGATTGTGTAATCCTGCGGTCGGATGCTGAATTCTGGCTTCTTCTTTTTCTTATTCCAAGGTGCTCCCGCAAAGGCTTCACGTGTGGTGGAGGCAGCAGGCTGTGGAATGTCAATCTTGTGTTCACGGCATAATTGCAAAACTTCCTGCAAACGTTCGGATGCTTTGTTTCTGGCAGTGATGGTCTGAAGTCTTTGCAAATTGGTTTTCTGCACTATGCTGTCAACAGTGGCAGTGGTCCAACTGAGTTCATAGCCCTGGTCCAAGAGCGTTGTGGCAATTGCATTTTGCATGACTGCTTTTTGCTGTTGTTTGGTCCCACCCCCTCTCAATGCTGCAGTGGCAAAGAGGATGACTGCATGTTGTCTGTGTGGTGATCCTTGGAGTTGACCAATCATGGTGTCCGAAGGCTGGGTCTTACCATTACTGACCACGCGCAGCGGTGTGTTGTGAATGGCAGGTGAGAAAGCAAATTGAAGCAGCATTTGCACTGTTTGGATTGATGTGTCGGCGGGGAGCATGCCTCGCCACACTGGTCGATCCCATTTGATCAAAACCTCAGTCGCTGTAGTGCTGGTGTCAACTGCCGCATTGAGCAGTGCTTTGGCTGCCAAAACAGCCAGTGCATCTCGGAAAATAGGAATCGGGCAGGTACCTTGATTCGGGATGGCAGTGAACCGAAGTTCATTGGCTTGATCTTCACATCTACGTCCCAGTTGATGCAATGAATCAGGTTGAATGCTATTGGTCCAAAACTCTTTCATGATGGCAATGCAAGGCTGGCTACCTTGAAATTGGATCACAAAAGTGTCATCATCATGGCTCTGGAAAAAGTTGGTGGTGATTTGTTGATTGGCCGCTGCATAAAAAGCCAAATGTTGAGGCAAAGTGCCCGGTTGCAATGGCTGATCCAACAGGACTGTGGAAAACTTCGGTTTTGATATGATGTCCATCTGTCCGTACTGGTCGTACAGAATAGGTGCAATGCTCTTGATCCGATCCTGTTTCATCAATGGTTGATCTGGGTTGACGGAGGTGATGGTGAGTTCTCCGTCAATGAGGGATACTACGCACTGATTTGAAACTTCGGGAATGCAAGCTGGCACAGTGTCAGGTCGCTGCATGATGGCAGTTCTTCTGTCTTCCACTGATTGGAAAGTCAACTGATATTCATGTGCCCATACTCTTTCAATCACACTTCCAGGCAGGTCCGCACTATACCAAAAGGTACTGTTGTGGGCTGCTTTCAATTCCCCTTGGAGGAATGGATGCCATGGGTCAACGTCATGCTCTGGCTCTTCGGATGTGTCGGATGCATCTGTGATGGTGATGACGGATGGCGCAATCCTACGTGCAATGGCTTCAGGAATCTGGTCATGTAGGAGCAGTCCATGATCTGGCAACCACACATGCATGGTGTCGTGTTGGAAGGCCCATCTATGCAACAATTCCACATGCGTTTGAAAGCTGTGTAACATGAGTGTGTCACGGTGTGTAAGGTAGTATCCATTGGCCATATCAATCATCTGACATGCTGATGGAACAACCTGGGATGCATGGAAAAATGCGCAAACCTTCTTCAAATCAATTGGTGACTGCAAAATTCTGTTCATTCCATTGACCAATAGCACAAGGGCATGTTGAGTCGAAATCATGTTGCCCAAGAGTTGATTGGCTTCAGCTTGATTTGTGGGCAAAAAACATCCCTCAAAAACACCGTGGATCATCGCAATTTCAGCAGCATGCCAAAATCGAAAACCATTTGGGGCATTCCCATCCGCAACAAAATGGCCAAAATATCCATGGCTTTGCAAAAGACTTGAATCAATGCAGTGCTGTGAACCATATCTGGCCATGAAGGTGGGCAATATGTCACCTGCTTGATAAATGCGTGATTTCAATACCTCGGTTGATGATTTCCCTGGCATGTTCTTGGCAAATCGGACATCGGATGCAACCTGTTTGACAGGTTCTGTGACAGCAGTTTGATTGACCATTTCGGCTGGCAAGGTCATTTTCGGAAACGGATGCTGGTTGTGTTCTATCTTTGGCCAATTCTGCAAAGGACAAAACGGCAGATTGGAATGGACCCGAATAGCCAGCCCCAACCACCTCACACGTGAAGTGTATGTCAGATCCTGCAAGTCCAAAGTTTTCTGCATGATCAACCGAAAACCGACATGATGCAAAGTCCTGATGATTTCTTTTTTGTGAGGGTGGTGATTGAATCCCAGTACCTGTTCAATAAGTATCATGTGTGGTCGATACCATCGGCACTCAAGAATTGCCTTCATCAGCATTTGGCCATCCTCGCTATTCAGTCCGGGTGCATGGGCTGCTCCACTCCATGGAGGGCATGGTGCAGAGATGGTGATCATGTGTGGTGCCCATGTGGCCAATGGAAGTCTCAGGCGTGTGTCAAAAACATCGGCCAAAACAATCCAATTCTTCTTGTTATCAAACGATCCTGCATGCAAAAACTCAGTACCAGGGATGAAACCAGTCTTGTGGGTGATTGCAAACGCGATGGCTGTTGGCAAACAATGTTCAACACTTATAAACTGACTCTGGACCTCACAGTATTGGCGGACGACACTACCGGCTGCTTTCCAACCCCCAAAACCTCCTGCAAACAACTCAGCCACTCGAAATGGCTGATCTTGGTCAGGTGATGGTAGCGGAGCCCATGAGGATGCATGATCGTAGATGTCGGTATATATGAACTGGTCCCGATAGGACAAGTGTTCTTGCACATCAAAAATCCAAATAGGCACATGCAGTTTGGGTGGCTCAGTAGCTTTCCAAATCAACAGTTGCTGGCTCTCCAAGTTACAGTCAGCTGGGATTTCAAGCATGTCCATGTTGAAAGTTCCAATGCCTAATCCTTCTGGAGCGATTTGGGTGAATTGAAATGCAAACTTTCCAAACTGAGGATACACTTCATCAACAGTGATCAACAGGTTGTTTCTTCGCTTGAATGGCAAACATCCTTTCGTTCCCAAAACATCATAATCTTCCAGGATCTTCTCATACGACATGGCTCATTCGCTTAGTCTCAGAAACTAAGACAGGATTGGCACGTGAAGCCTGAGCCCAAATCCTCCTTATAAACCATCCAGCTATTGGGGAACCCATTAAACAAACCATGTTTCAACATGGGCGCGTTCTGCGTTTTCCGCCTTGTCAGCCTTGGGCGCGTTCAGCTCTGAAATCTGTGAAATCTTGGCACTTTCCAGCCCAACAACGATAACAATTCACAGAAAACAAGTGTGAAAAAACTGGTGCTGTAATTATACACATGAAAACACTGAAATATAGTGTGCTATAATAGTCCATTCCAAACTTACTGTCAAAGACGTGTCAAATGACACATGGGATGACCTATGCAGGCTCAAATTATGAGTGGACCAAGACTTAGCATTCACTTTGGCCTATGTTGCTGTCCTCTTTGATCCCTTGTCTTTGGAGGGTCAAACATCTCAGACCTTGGAGAAGATTCCAACCATGGGATGCCTTCTCTTCATAGTACCACGTGATCTTGCCCAAAAGTTCTGATCCCAGAATTTCCCTTAAGTTTCTCATCTATCCATTGGAGGTTTTCAACAGTTTACACCCAGCGCAGCACGGCTCTCCATTGTTTTGGGATGCAAAACGAGGTGTGAAACAAACATCCTGGGCGCGCTTCCACGAGATCAGCCGCCACTCTCCTGGGCACCCGCCCTCCAAGTCGACTTGGCTCACCTGGCGAACGGCGAAGGGCTGGTGCTGTGCAATAAGGCCATACTACACTGTATATCGCTACATTACAATAGGAATATCATGTTGACACAGAGAGATAACAAACCCCAACTTAAGGCACAAAATGATATGTGTGTGTTTGTCTCAAAATGAGCCAAACAAAAAAATGAACAATTTAATAGGGAAAGGAATGATCCACCCAGCCACATACGTTTGTGTCTGCCTAGTTGTCCATGCAAAAAAGGTAAACCATTCTGAGACACTCTTCAGTTTCCATTCACTTTAGCTACACACTGAATATATTGTAACAAATATAGTTACGTAGATCATAGGTGCTTCCTAAAATGGCGGTACCGATAATCTTGATTTTGTGTTTTTTTAAGCATCAAAAGTCCCAATTGTGGGTATCCCCCCGTTCACAAGCTCCCACATGAACAATATTTCTATAATTATATAGCATATAAGGTCATAATATAAGCACCTTCAAGACTGTCCAAGTTCCATGATGTTTTCATCCAGCTTTTTTTCGTGCATCTGAGTTCACCAGGCTTCGACACCGGATGCCTGGTGGATATCCCCGATTTTTGGACCCCGGCAAACATCTCAGGATAAAGAATGGAAGAGATTTCTTTGGAGTTTCTTTGCGAAAAAAATGCACTCATGGATGCTTGATCGCTGTACAAGCATAGGCATAGACATGATCTTCCCTGCATACATCAGTGCAGATATATACAATATATAAATACTTTAACTTTGATATAATGAAACTTTGAAACAAACAGCGTGTCACTCAAACATGCAATGTAAATTGCCAAAACAAACAAGGCATGATAATCCTGTTCAAAAAGAACACATTTGAGGAATTGGGACATACCATGTGGAGGCCAAACACTTCCCTTTCGGATTGTTTCACTGGCCTTTTCTTTCGGGAGTGCTGCGCCGTTCTCGTCCTTTTTTTTTCCCCAATCGAATAATTTTCGGTACCAGCTATGGGATTCGCAGCGGGTACCTGTGCATTGGTAGAAAACGATTCATCTGGCGTGAGATACACCATTGTATTTGAAAGCAAAAGAGCCTGGCGTTTGTCAATTCACTTTCCCAGGAGTCTTCTTCAAAGCGGAAATATCAATACTCCACCCCCTAAGCAGACTACAGCTCCTAAGTTTAACATGGCTGGCCATGAGCTTGGCATGGGAAAATGCTATCAAACAATATTGGTTATTAAGGTTGCTTTCATAGCTAATAAACGTTAATAGATGTTAGCAACCATCTATAATGGTTAATCAATCAATCTCTATATATATATAATGATATCAAATATTAAGAAATCTTGTCTGAGTCTGGCTGATAAATGAAAGATTAACGAACACACACACACACACACGCACATATATATATATATACATAAATTTGGGCTAAGTATCAAACTATCCACCAAATTTGATTCCAAACCATACTAAACCCAACTGTTGAGATTCAATCCAAATGGCATGGTCTGATATTGGTTGATCTAGCACTTGGAGAATGAAAAGCCAAGGTCTTGTGCCAAAACAGCTTTCCAGTGTGACTCAGTTGCTCCTGACCAACCCAGGTCCGTTTGAAGGGGACATATTCTAAATAATATGGAGGTCAAATGGTTGATTTACCCTGCAAAAAGCGGCTGGAGTGACCCTCTGTGATGGTGCAAAATTGGAGACTAACACACCCTGCGTCGATTGTTTGAGGTCTGGAGTATCAAAAGCACACGATACAAATTTATGACAGTAACTTGAAGCATATATCAAGCATTATTACGCCAATAAGTCAGCAAATTGAGATACAATAATTATATAGATACAATAATTATATAGATACAATTATTAGTTTCAATCATTATAATACAAGTTTTCTGCAACTTAGATCACTGGTGATTTTTCATCGCTGGTGAAAACACCAGGCTCTGGCGCTCTAGACTTCACCGGTTAACGGAGATGTCAACGAAACGAATTCCATCCCTCTTTTGTTTCATGACTTGGGAAATTTACAAAACAAATATATAAATATATGGACAATAAAATATCCAAATATATCCAAATTACAAATTATATTAAAAAACATGACATCCGGTTCAAACATGTGTTTGATATGTCATATTTTAATATATTTTAAGATGAGGGGAAAGGAATTGGGTGTAAAGAACATCTACTGATGGTTTGACTTGTGTACGAAACATGCAACCCTGATTTGCCTGTTAGGAATCTTACCTTTGGCAACATGAAGTAATGATCGAAAATCCCACTGATCGATCGGACAATTATCTATCAACGGTGTGTCAACGGTGTGTTTCTCAGTATTCCTCCAGAAATGGGGGAATAAACCGATATAAAATGGCCGTTTGTTTGAGAAGGTAAAATCGTGGCAGATGATTGGATTCGCGGGGTATGTCATATCGCCATGTTATGGGCTATAATGGGCTATAATGGGCTATAATGGGCTATATACCCCTTATGATTTATGTTTCATGATGTACAGTATCTCAGTATTTCCATAAAATGTTTCGTTTCATCATCCATCAACAACTGCTTGGATTCTGGCAAAATGTCCACCCCATGGGCTCCAGATCTGCTACGCGCATGGCTTCAGAACCGCAGAGACAAGGCCATGATCCGATGGAAAACTCAGCGATGGGAAACACCTCATCGCCACGAACGATGCGAGAAGTTGAGGTGGTCATTGCGACGGGAACGTCGCTAAATCAGAAAGAATAATTAACACAGTACCGGATTGTGGAATAGACTGATGAGACATGACTAGACTTTCCAACAGCAAACCACGTCTTGGACCTAGTCTAAAGGGCCACAAATCCTCCCCAAATCCATCGCCCGATCTTGGTCCATCGTGGGGTACATCCCAGAACCAAATTTTGGCCCAGAGAAGATTGAGACCATCCTGGTTTCCTGGAGTCCTGTCTCTCGTTCCATCATCATACTCAAAAACTACAGTGGGTGATGACCATAAATTTGAAATTGCACCATCCAATTCGAACGAAGCACCTCAACAAGAAGACTGCACATTCGCTTGAGTGCGTTCATGCAACACGTGAATTCTACAACAGGAGGATGCAGTGCATCCCCAATCGCTAGAGGATTTGCAAGTAATCAACAGAAAACAAACAACAAATTTCAAGTTTTTTGGGTCATCATCATGTCATCATCATCATCATCATCATCATCATCATCATCAAAAAACCATCATCATCAAAATACCATCATCATCAAATTGCCATCATCATCATCATCATCATCATTGTCATCATCATCACCATCATCATCATCATCATCATCATCATCACATGAGCTGAAAAATAAGGTATGTAAATCCTGATCCCAAAAGCGAATCATGTGATTTCCAAGCGGGTGTCTTCATATTTATCTCTCGGCGCTTGATTCTGAACTGTTTGAACTAGAGCTTGTTGCAACTACATCAGAGCTGCTTTCAGCTACATCATATCCGTAGAGAAAGTTTCGTTCAGCAGTTTTTTTTCAGGGAACAGCATCTTTTTCACAATCCCATGGCGGGGCCATATTGAAACATGGCGGAAAAGTTTGACAGTGTTACTGGGAAAATGAACCCATGTGTGGAACAGATTGCTATCAGGTCAATGACTTGGAACGCAGCGCACATGGGATGAATGGTCTGCAGTCTGTGGTTTTTTGTGGACAATTGGTCATTCTGACTGAAATCCTGATGTCGTTCAGAGGTCGTTCAGAGGTCGTTTGGGAGCCGAGAAAACTGGCTGAATAATGGCCCTTGAATACACAGTAAGTATACAATCTGAAAATCAAATCCCTGTCTGAATTCCCCAGAACGGGTAGGGTCCTCTGTGTTTCTAGTGGACATGCACTTCTGCTTACTGGCTTGGGTGCGCCCAGGATAATTTCTTATAAAATGGCCATGTCTCCAAACTTGTTTTGTGCACGTGCATTGGTGGCACA
Organism: Cladocopium goreaui; assembly: GCA_947184155.2. Lineage (NCBI taxonomy): Eukaryota > Dinophyceae > Suessiales > Symbiodiniaceae > Cladocopium > Cladocopium goreaui. Next base: position 250,084 of record CAMXCT020006722.1, on the reverse strand, counting down.
GCACGGGGAAGAGTCTCGGGCTCGTAAAGACATGGTTCAAGAGGGAAACCACTCAGGCTAGGGTCTCGTTGCAGAGATTACAAAGACGGTGCCAGATGCAATTTGCCAGCCCCAAAAAATGCATTTAGGGTGGTTCCGGGTGTAATTTGGCTGCTGATTTGTTCTAAATGCATCTAGACCTGTAAATATATACTTATATTCGTATATTTAGGAGGTCGTTCCAATGTCGTTCTGGATGTCGTTCAGAGGGTCATTCCCCAACTAAATGGCACATTCCAAACGTATCAAAAACAACAGAAATAGCTGCGGCAGTGCCTGGAATTCTGACCGAAGGATCGCACAATACTACTGTAAATCAACCCCCCTTTTTTTTGCTCATCATCTCTCTATGCATCATCACATTCAGCAATTCCTGAAAACATATGAAAGCATCTGGCCGCAACATGACCCAGATTCTGATTCCAGAATTCTAATGTTCACCAGCCCGATGAACAATTCAACATAATTTGTTCGGTATACAGTAATGATCAGTAATGTATGTATGCATATATACTGTATATATATATATACACCAGAATCCCAACACTTAGCCTATAGTGAAATAGACAAACATTTATAATTCAGCGATTTCCTTCGGGGCCTAGGAAACAATGACAGCCTTCGGAACCAAATTCAGCGGTTTCTCAGTTTCTCATGGTTTCTCGGTTTCTTTTCGCCAGGTCCAGGCACATCCCCTCAATGTACTCGCCCTTTCCAGTATTATCCTGGCAAAATGCGAAAATCCCACGACCACTGTGGGACATGGACAACTTGGACACTTTCATGGTGTTTTTCATCAATAAATCATGGTGAATCAACTACCAGTAGTACCCGCACGAGGCGGGGCGGAAGTTGCCTTAAAGATATATATAAGACCTTTCTCATCTATAGAACTTGCATGCGCCGTGCGCCAGCGAAGCCCGTGCGTGCGTGCACTCTGCGAAACTGGTGTCTTGTTTCTCATGTCACATTTGAAGCTCCACGTCACACTTCACACCTGACAGTCTTCACACTCCACACTACACACTGCACTCTTCACACTGCACTCTGCGCACTGCACACTCCACACTTCACACTCCACACTCCACACTTCACACTCCACACTTCACACTGCACGCTTCCCACTGCACACTCCACACTTCACACTTCGCACTCCACACTTCACACTTCACAGTCCACACTTCACACTTCGCACTCCACACTTCACACTTCACAGTCCACACTTCACACTTCGCACTCCACACTTCACACTTCACAGTCCACACTTCACACTTCACAGTCCACACTTAACAGTCCACACTTCACACTTAACACTCCACACTTCACACTGCACTCTTCACGCCCCACACTTCACACTGCACCCTTCACACTCCACACTTCATCTCATCTGAGCTCTTCTCACCTTATCCCAGCTCATCTCTTCTCATCTCATCTCTTCTCATATGTCATCTAAGCTTTCATGAATCATTTCCTGCTACTACTACTAAGGAACTGGATCTCGACGCCAAAGCGACAAAAAGACGATTTTGAAGCACTTTTTAAAAGGAATTTTAAAAGGAAAATTATTAGCGCCAAAATTGAGAATATCTGCTGACAAATCACTTTCGCAGCCTTGATGCAGCCATTCCAATACGATTTACGATCTTCAGCTGCAAAAGAGAATAGTATTACGCATGCAGCCGCTGCACCAAGCAACCTTGACGCAGCCACTACAATGCGATCTGCAGAGACCGAGTTGCAAAACACAATAGAACTACGTGCAATGGCGTCGGAAATTGCAGCTCCAAAACCGGATCTCGACGCCAAAGCGACAAAAAGACGATTTTGAAGCATTTTTTAAAAGGAATTTTAAAAGGAAAATTATTAGCGCCAAAATTGAGAAAATCTCCTGACAAATCACTTTCGCAGCCTTGATGCAGCCACTCCAATACAGATTCCAAAACACCCTATAACTACGCACACACACAAGCACACCCAAAGCAGCTTGAAGCCACCGTGACACTGCGGCAAAAAAAAAAACGATAAACCGACCGCAGCCGCAACCGTCGCACACACGAGGTACCTTTCATCGTCACCTGCAGCCACTTTACACGGAAAAACACAAGGTTTCGTGCTCCGGCTTCCTCCCCAAAACATAGCCCATGCAACATCATGCAGCCATTCCAATGGGATCTGCAACCACAGATTCCAAAACACCCTATAAATACGCACACACAACCACACCCAAAGCAGCTTCAAGCCACCGTTACACTGCGGCAAAAAAAAACGACCAACCGACCCCAGCCGCACCCGTCGCACACACGAGGTACCTTTCATCGCCGGCTGCAGCCACTTTACACGGAAAAACACAAGGTTTCGTGCTCCGGCTTCCTCCCCAAAACATAGCCCATGCAAGATCATGCAGCCATTCCAATGCGATCTGCAAGCACAGATTCCAAAACACCCTATAACTACGCACACACAAGCACACCCAAAGCAGCTTGAAGCCACCGTGACACTGCGGCAAAAAAAAAACGATAAACCGACCGCAGCCGCAACCGTCGCACACACGAGGTACCTTTCATCGTCGCCTGCAGCCACTTTACACGGAAAAACACAAGGTTTCGTGCTCCGTCTTCCTCCCCAAAACATAGCCCATGCAAGATCATGCAGCCATTCCAATGCGATCTACAAGCACAGATTCCAAAACACCCTATAACTACGCACACACAAGCACACCCAAAGCAGCTTGAAGCCACCGTGACACTGCGGCCAAAAAAAAACGATACACCGACCGCAGCCGCAACCGTCGCACACACGAGGTACCTTTCATCGTCGCCTGCAGCCACTTTACACGGAAAAACACAAGGTTTCGTGCTCCGGCTTCCTCCCCAAAACAGAGCCCTTGCAACATCATGCAACCATTCCAATGCGATCTGCAAGCACGGATTCCAAAACACCCTATAACTACGCACACACAAGCACACCCAAAGCAGCTTGAAGCCACCGTTACAATGCGGCAAAAAAAAAGGCAAACCGACCGCAGCCGCACCCGACGTACAGACAAGGTACCTTTCATCGCCGGCTGCAGCCACTTTACACGGAGAAACACAACGTTTCGTGCCCCGCCTTCCTCCCTAAGACATAGCCCATGCAACATCATGCAGCCATTCCAATACGATCTGCAAGCACAGATTCCAAAACACCCTATGATTATCCACACACAAGCACACCGAAAGCAGCTTGAAGCCACCGTTACAATGCGGCAAAAAACAAAGACAAACCGACCGCAGCCGCACCCGCCGCACAGACGAGGTACCTTTCATCGCCGGCTGCAGCCACTTTACACGGAAAAACACAAGGTTTCGTGCTCCGGCTTCCTCCCCAAAACAGAGCCCTTGCAACATCATGCAGCCATTCCAATGCGATCTGCAACCGGAGATTCCAAAACACCCTATAACTACGCACACACAACCACACCCAAAGCAGCTTGAAGCCACCGTGACACTGCGGCAAAAAAAAACGATAAACCGACCGCAGCCGCAACCGTCGCACACACGAGGTACCTTTCATCGTCGCCTGCAGCCACTTTACACGGAAAAACACAAGGTTTCGTGCTCCGGCTTCCTCCCCAAAACAGAGCCCTTGCAACATCATGCAGCCATTCCAATGCGATCTGCAAGCACAGATTCCAAAACACCCTATAACTACGCACACACAAGCACACCCAAAGCAGCTTGAAGCCACCGTTACACTGCGGCAAAAAAAAAACGACCAACCGACCGCAGCCGCACCCGCCGCACAGACGAGGTACCTTTCATCGCCGGCTGCAGCCACTTTACACGGAAAAACACAAGGTTTCGTGCTCCGGCTTCCTCCCCAACTCATCACTTCCCTTCCTCACCACTTCCCATCGTCACCACTTCCCATCGTCACCACCTCCCTTCGTCACCGCTTCCCTTCCTCACTACTTCCCTTCCTCACCACTTCCCATCGTCACCACTTCCCTTCGTCACCACTTCCCTTCGTCACCACTTCCCTTCGTCACCACTTCCACCACTTCCCTTCGTCACCACTTCCCTTCGTCACCACTTCCCATTCACCACTTCACCACTTCCCTTCGTCACCACTTCCCATCGTCACCACTTCCCTTCGTCACCACTTCCCTTCTTCACCACTTCCCTTCGTCACCACTTCCCTTCGTCACCACTCCCCTTCATCATCACTTCCCTTCTTCACCGCTTCCCTTCGTCACCACTTTCCTTCTTCACCACTTCCCTTCCTCACCACTTCCCTTCGTCACCACTTCCCTTCGTCACCACTTCCCTTTGTCACCACTTCCCTTCGTCACCACCCGTCATTAACTGCTTCTTATTCTTTTGTTATGTATTGTTATGTGATCTACCACCCTGCATCATTTCAAGTCGCTGAATTCTATTTGTCCGTAACACGGAAGTATTGCTTCCCAACTTCCTTTGATAAATGAACATTATTGTTGTATATTAAACGTCTGATTAAACATCCTATACAATGAATATCTGGAGATTATACATTATATATTGTTCCCAGGGAAATCACCGTTGTTGCAGGTAAATCACGGAACTTATGAACATTTTCATCAACCAAAATGATCCCTGCATCCCAAAATGTCAACCAATGGATCTTCAAAACAACTGATCAGTGGAAAAAAACATGATCACCATAAGATACATTTTTGTATATTTTTATGGCTTCTGAAAAAAACAACGCTTAAGCTTTCACCAGTGAAACAATTGATCAGTCAAGGAGATCTTGATGTTCATTCAATGTGTCAATCATCTGTAAATGGGGGAAAATCTGTTGCACAGAGTAGACCTTTCATGTAATGCCTTTCTGCCTATGCAGTCCTATCCAAAGAAGCAAGCAATTCCTGACCAAGTGTTCTTTTTTTAAAAATCTGAGTCACAATAGCACAGCTAGCTTTGAAATGATATCCGACATGTTTTCCTTGGTAAACCATAGGGCAGCTTCCGTTGCTCTCCCACCAGGCGTCACGAGATGCTGGTCCTTCATGACTTGAATGGGCTCAAAGCAGCTGAGACCAAACACGATGTGATCCTGGGGCAACTAAACATGTGAACTCCACCAATAAATACTGGGAACAGCAGCTGAAGTCAAGCAATCTGAACAATTCACAATCAATCCCAAACCAGATCCAAGATAATTGTTTTATAGAGGTGATTGCCAATGGTTGCTGTATCGGACCAACAGGGTGAAACGATCATCAGCATCCTTGATCATTGATGTTTCCGATTTCTGTCAAAAATCTCCACAATCAAAATTTGGCAATGCCCTTTATTGGAGATTTCACATATATATATATATATACAGTTTCCGGATATAAATCCATCAAAATCTCCGAATCACCATTGTTTCTTCAGTTTCCCGTTTGGAGATCATTTACCCGTTTAGAGATGCCCTTTATTGGGGATTTCCCAGCGTGACATGTTTGATGACAGGGCGGAGGGTGATCAAATTATGGCAGATCAAGTGACATCGGGAGACCTCAAAACCAGCTTGGAAAACCCTGACCATGCACTTGGAAGAACCATCAAATATATGGAATTTAACGTGATTCAACATGTTTTAAGATGATTTAAGATGATTTAACATGATTTAGCATGATTTAACATGATTTTTACATATTTTTACCAACAGAACATAGGGGATTCAACCAATTCAACCATCAAACTTGAGGACTTCGCCATCAAACATTGGCAGGATTCCAATTCTAGGACGAATAGATAGTTCTGAAGATTGGGGCGCTCAAATTCAACTTAGCTTGTTCTTTACTGTATTGAGCAATGCTTTGGAAACCGAAAAGTGTTGAGAGGCTTCCTAGTCAAAGCCCCCACGAAGTCTGCAACCTTCAAACTTTGATAAGACTGGTGGTTGCCAGCTGTGCACAACAATGCCACAACGCAGTGTGTATCCTTGCAACGGTAGAGTACAATAATGCTAATTTAATAATGTGGTAAAACTAACAACATCATCATGGTAACAAGTATGGATCCCTATGGTACAATTCTAGGTAGTAATCACTCCGTTTATGACATTGTGGCAAGTTGCTAACATTCCGTCCATCAGTCACGAACAAGCTTAACTCCCATTTACAGTATAAACAGCTCGTGATATATTCACCAACTATCCTCTATTCACTTGTGACACTATGACAGTAAATCAGCTATACCTATAGAACATATATCCATATAGATCATAGTTAAAACCATAGATATATAACATATATCATGTATATCCATAGATCATTAATAAGCTACATATATCCAATAAAGATCACCTTATTAAAACTCATTGTTGTTGCTTAAGCCCAATGTATCGCACCTGTATGACACGTCCCCAGGGGATTTTCTCATCGGCCGAGTCCTTGGGGTTCACATCGCCTTTCTCGAGCTTCGCAGTGCTTTTGCACGCCTCAGGCTGGAGTTCATTGGTGTTGTCAAATCCAGAATTAACTTGGGTAAAATCAATGAAAATTGGTAGATTATATATAATAATATATATATATTATCAGATTGTTTGTTGTATAAATATATATATATCCATGTATATCCCATATTTATGCAATTATGTACCGATCAAAAATGCTTGGATCCGATTTCGTCCAATTTCTCATGCTGAATTATGAAGCCGTTTAAATCCTATTGTGGTTTGTAAGATTCCCATGTTTGATGGTAAAACTCCCCATTTATCTTCCGGTAATCAAACATGGCAAATGGAATGAATGGAAATTCCTCCTGTAAATGGAGGTCTTAATGGGAAAATCATCTCTGAATGGTGTATCTTTCATTGGAATGTCTGATTACCAGCGGGTAGAAAGCAGGTCTGCCCTGCCATCTTCTTCTTTGCGCCTTATTGAGCTGCGGCTGGAGAAAGGTTCGAGCATTGCAGGTCGTTAGACACTTGGCCATGTCTCCCTGACAACGCAGCTGCAGATGCCAATGTATCGTTTGAAGGGAAAATTCATGACAATTGCTGCCTTCCAGGCCAGTTGTTTTGCTGTTTGTCCAAAGAAATGTAGGGCTTTCCGGGGTTTCCTTGAAGTGTTCACTTCAGTGCATAGAAGATGCGTCCAGTTTAGTTCTGAAGAATTCATATGATTTCACCTGAAACATATGTAATATATAACTATAGACTACATATAACATTATATAACTATAACATTATACAACGTTCTTCAGGATCTCAGCAAGGGGGATGTGGCTGTTGCAATGTAGCAACAGCTGGCGCCTCAAAGCAACTTCTCAAGCCCAGACCTGCCGTTTGACGAATCAGCAAAACCTATAAAAACTCACTGAGTGGTTTATTTTTCACGAATCATCCACAACAAAATGGACAACATGGATGGATATTTGGATATCCATGGATATCCAATATATGAAAGAAATACAACTAACCCATAGGGTGATGATGATAGATGAGATCTACACGGGCAGTCAAATCGAAGATCCCTGGACCTCAAATGGTCAGTTCACTTTGTTCACTCTTGATCACTCTCGGTAGGATTCCGTCCCAATTTAGACCATTTCCCAGTCATTTGTATGCCTGGCATAAAATGGATTAAAATGGAGATTTAAGCAAGAATTCAGAACAATGCATTGGGATTCCAAATTGTCAACATGAACCACAACATCGTGTCCGCAACATTTGGGGGATGGTTTGGTTGGTTTCAAACAATTTCAATTGTGTTCGGTGGCCATGTGTTGACTGCGTGAGTCATGTCACGCTCGTGCCCACACCACTGGAAAATGCCGGAGAAAATGCCCTCCGCTCCCCATGCTGATCGTCCGCATAGATGTTCTGACATTGAGATGGCTGTGGGTCAGCATTGGTTTTCCCGAGCATTTCCATGGTTTTACATCAGAGATGGCCAGTCAAAGCCAGTAAATTTGTAGGGTTGCATCAGTTCTTACGATATATCAAACCATACCCATACCCCAAATTTCTTGCCAAGAAATTTAAGTGAGCAAAAAAAAGCTAGAGATCTATACAGTATAGTCCTGGTTGCGGGAGATTATAACACCATGGATCATCCTTTTGGTGCCTTTGCACACCTCCAGGAAGTCCTGGAGAAATCGGTGGCTGCCACTGTGGCCCGGTTTGAAAAAATCCAGAAGTCATTCCAGCTTTATGATTTTTTCTATATTTTTCTATGATTATTGGTATGTTTCTATGATTTTCCAGATGATTATTGGTATGTTTCTATATGATTTTTCCAGATGATTATTGGATATTATTGGTACATAACAACCAACAAAACCAGCGGGATCCACAAACCACCGATGCTTGGAAAACTGCGGATGTCTTCGGTCCAACTAGTTTGAAAAAAAGAAAAAAGTCATTTATCACTTAAGTTTGATGTCTAGAGTCTATTCTATTGGGCTAAGTGAAATCTGACGTTCCAATTCGAGTTTCGTCCTGGACGCCATAGAAGGTCGAGTTGCCCTGTAGGTATGTGTTCGCCTCAATGGTTTTGGGGCATAGGGGAGATGGGATTAAGATGGGATTCAGCTACTAAAAAATAAAAGGCCATGAAATTCATGGTTTCATGAAGTTTCATCTATATATGTGGGTATGGTCAGTGTTTATAACCAATGGGAATTCAGAATATCTATATATTTCCATGATCAGGTAATCGGGCATGATGTCCGTGCTGGGTGAGTTGCAATTCTCTACACTTGCCGCCAAGAATCATGGGCAACCTTAGTTCTCCTGCAGAAAGTTAACACATATCCCTAGTTAATCATAGTCTAGAATAGTCAACAAATAAATCACACCAAGCTACTCATCTAGTTAGTCGGTTTACCCAGCAACCAGGGGGCAGTGAGCCCCCTGAAGAAGTGCTGGTGGTCAACCATTTCTGACGAAGGGCCACGTTTTTTCCATGGTGCCATAAGGATCCATAAGGGGAAAAATGCTAGACCCAATGATAAACTTCATATGGGTGTTGATCAATGTCCATCAAATCAATGGTTACTGTATGTTACTGTACATAAATCGATGATAATCCATGTTTTTGTTGGTTACCCTCCTGTAAACTAACATAGATGTGGAAGACCCACCATTTGCAGAACATGCTCCTAGTGAAACCATGGATTTTCACATCTATGTCACCCAAGGGCCCGCTCTGCTTTATGCACCTGATAACAATCCCACAGACTTGGAAGTTCAGTTACCGGCTTCATCGCAATCCCATCCATTTCAGCCAACTCTACCGGGCGAGAAACGTCCATCCCCACCAGCATCTCTCCCTTGGCAACCTTCCGCAAAGCCCTGCCACAGGTAGAGCGATGGCGGTAGGCTCCCCTTCAGCTTCGAGGAAAACATGAAAGTTCCAAAACTATCCCTGAAGGGGTTGCTGTACGAATGTAGTTACTAGTCTGTTTGAGCCTCTGTGGGGTAAGTGTTCGGAAGTATGCCATGTACGATCATTTATGGATGGCATAGGCATACTTGATTGAAATCGCCACTCATGTCCATTCCTCAACGTACAGAAGATGCTATCCAACCGTGAATTAATTTTGGTCAATATTCTCGTGGCGTTTGCTTTAACCCATGCGTTGCTTAGCCTCAGCTAATCCTTCATTTGAATCGCTTTACTGGACCATACTTCCACAACATGTCATGGCTCGCACATAATTCATCCAGTACTCTGTCTAACAACCCTAGTCTACAAGAGGATCTGTTCATGTTTGGGAACTATATAGGGAGTTATCGTTCGGGGAACGAGAATACCGATTTAGCTGAGATATCCCAATATGTATACTATGTATAATGTATATATAATATATATATAAACAAATCTCAGTTATGAGATGTAACTCGTGGATAGCACATGGTTTCTATCTCAATCAGAATCGTGGCCATCTTAGATGTCCTGCCTTTTCCTTTGCTGACTAGCAGCCGATCCACTTCATAGACCACAAAATCAGTCAGTACATGTCAGTAAAAAATAAACAATCATTACTAAACTATCCATCCAGTTTGGTTTACCCAAACATTGCCCAAGAAACAATAACATCATCGTTATGAACCATTAATAATCAATCACCATGAATATCCCATGAATATCCCATGAATATCCCATGAATGTCCCATGAATATCCCATGAATATCCTATGAATATCCTATGAATATCCTATGATATGCAAAAAAAACACATCAACACCTGTCAGAACATCGCCGAAAAAAAAACCCGGCGCGTCCAGTGGTTTTTTTTTCACCCGCCTCATCAATGGAGCAGTGGCCTCGGGACCATCTGTTCGCACCATGAAAAAATGGGGATCATACGGGATCACAATGGCTAATGGATAGATATATGGTGTGTATATATATATATACATACTGTATATACACACCATTAATTATATATATATATATAGATGTTCATTGTGCTTAGAAACCAACTTATCACTAGGTTCGCCGGCGCCTGTACATGATAATCATATACACAGTACATGATATTCCAAATAGTGTTTGTTTTTTGGTATTCGCTAATTTCAGACCCGATATTACTTGTAATATACCAGGTACGGGTATATTATATGACAAAAACACACATGGTGTAGTAGTGTAGTATGGTATAAAATTACCTACCAAAATGGGTCATTGTTTGGACATCTATTGTCAAATCCAATACAATCCATTTATACATCGAGCATCTGGGTTTCTAGGGGCATCGGGCATATGTAGGAACTACTTCCAACTCCAACTTGAACTTCTGATGACTCTGATGTGCATGAATCTTGGAATTAAATCTCAGCGCTGGGTTTTCTGGAGCTGACATGAAGCATTTTATATTGGTTATCAACTTATCCAAATTGCCAAACACCTCAGCCAAACCACACATGGTACCCATCATTCAAGGCATTCCGTGAAGCGTGAAAAGTTGCAGCATTGGAGCAGCACTTCGGACGCAAATCAATATATTCTACAGAATACACAAAGTAGATACCAATGGAGTGAACAAAAACAACAAGACCATACAATACCCTCATCCTTTTAATCTTTCAATTCTCATCAATCTTAATCAGCACTATAGTCACTATGCGCAACACACGCGCCTTAAACATCGAAAACACATCCCTGGAATCGCTACCCCTGCGCTGCACCTGTCCATTGGTATCGCCATGGAAGGAAACGATCAGGAAACTTCGTCCTGAAGGTGCATGACCTGCCGGATAGATGATCTGCGCATCCGACCTAAGGGAAGGTCTTTGTTAAACAGGCCTTAAAATAAGGGACATCACCGAGACCTATGAGGAACTTATTAAACATTAAACGCTCTATTCTTGGGCGTTACCTGGGGCACTGAAATTACATGATTCATCCTTCAAACACGCCTAACCAAAAAGAACAAGTTCTCTCTCAAAATGCCCCTACCATGTCAAGGAGGACAATCGAATATGCTATTGCACCCAATAGCCATAGAGCACTGGGGATGAAAAGCCGGTCATGCTCCAGGTTTTTGGACCCTGTCCCATTGCCACAACATTGGAAGGTAACTGGCCGAAACCACTGAGAGGACATGCGTTTTGGACGAAAAAGGAGCCATAACTTCTAGGATCACAAGGTGGGGATCCCCGTTATAAGTTGGTTTATAACTGTGTATAAATAACCTACATATTTACATCTACTATTGTATAGACTTATATATACATATATATATATATAGGTAGATAAATAATGATAAATAAACATTGATAGCATACATGAATATAGAGAAAAACAATATAATAGATACATATCATATCTATTTATACACCAGCTTTGCCAATTGTGGCACCACCTTGTAACCATCCAACTTACTCGAGGTGTACCTCAATTTTGGCCTCGAATTTTGGCTTACAGCTGGGTGTGAGCAGCCATGAACTCATTCGAAGATACTTGGCAGGTTAACTTCTGGTAAACAAACATGACGGCTGCAAATCTCATCTCTTCCACAGACGCTAGCATCTATGGAGAATGTTAATTTGGAACTCTCTGTAAGAGGAATTACCTGAATTACCCCTAACACTCAAACCATTTATAAATACAAACATGCCGATGTTGGACGATGATTAGTGTACGCTCCCCCCAAACAGTTAAGGTATACTACTCTATAATTCAAACAAAATCTTGAGACCAGGTCTGCGGAACTCAGGATGATCAACTTAAGTAAAGATGTCAATTGATGCGAATATATTTTCAATTGATTTTCTTTTTTTTAAGTAAACAAACATCTAAGTATTCGTAAGGAGTTCAATTCATTTGAATCTACTTGATTTTATGTTTAAACCTAAGAAAGATCTGAGGATCTCAGTTCATATCCATCTACTTTCAATTAATTTTTCTTTTTAGTCTAAAATAGATCTAAGGATACGTAAGGATTTTAATTCATAATAATTCATATAATTGTGTTCAATTCATTTTCCTTTATAGCCCAAAAGAAATCTAAGGGTAAGTAAGGATTTTAATTCATATCAATCTGCTTTTAACTTTTTTGCATATAGGCTTTTGTAACCTAAACCAAAATCCGAGAAAAAGTAAGGGAGGGCAAGTGAATTCAATCTATATAGTTACTTTGAATTGAGTTTCCCTTTAAACCTCATAAACATGTACATAAGGATTACTAAGGATTTCAAGAAGAAAACTAAGTAGCTTGCAATAGCTATACCAAAAAGAAGGTATGAACATTTCCAGCCAAGAAAAAGTAGGACAAAATGCCAACCCCCCAAAACAAACCTACTATTGAAGATCAATTGGTCAGTCGTGGGCTACCCCCGTGAAAAATTGTCTGGGTGCTGGGTTTTAGTTGGAGTTTGACAAGGATTCGAAATGGATATATGGCTTTCAAAAGTAATTGCAACAGCTTTACCCAAAAAATGGTGAGAAAGGTGTTGTGATTTTTTTTACCCCATTTTTTCCGGCTGGGAAAACACTTTTCACAATAGAGGCCCACCACCCTCAATTTCAGATGACTGAATTATTTCCAAATAAGATTCCGAACAAATGACACACACACACACACACACATATGAAACGAAAATGACATGAAGCCAAAATAGAAAAATGTCATCCCTACGCTGGATTCCTGTTGATTCCCTTTCGGTTTGGCCACTCAAGGAGCGTGCAAGACAGCTGGGACGATCTCTGAAGTCAGCAGTGCATCCCACAAAAAGTGCCAACTATGAAGGCCATGACATCCCTAAAATTAATCAAGCTGGTTGCAGGTTGATCATAATCAGGGTCATCATCCAAGGGATAGGAGTCAAAAAACAGCAAGAAACGGCCAGCCAGAAGGCCATTACATCGATATAATCTTGTGTCCCACAATTCCGACTGGGATTATTATCAATAACATCATCCACTTAACCATATTAACCATGTAATCCAGACTATAAACCAACTACGCGTGTCTTATCACTTGTTCATTGCCAATTTTAGGTATCTTGCCAAGTGGCAGATTTTTTTCTAGCTGGTTAGAATAGTATATCCCCATTGCAAACGATTAGTTCGTATTGCCCATGCCACTAGTTTACCCCTAGTTTGGATGCGGAAAAACAAGCATATTTCCTTGGGTAAACAGGGTTAAACGATGTTAAACCTCTGATTTTGTTTCTGAATTGAATTGTGCGGTCATATTTTGATGCAAACCTACCCCAGTCTCACCTTCCAAAATCCTCCCGCTGAACGCCCCATTTAAAAACCATCCACTGCCGTCCAGCAGCTGGCACGAATGGCTATAAGGTCACCCGCCTGGGGAACAGGCAGGGAAGGTCTCCGCCCCTTCTAAATGAAATTGGGAATATGATCATCAAATCTATATCCCCATGATATTCCCTATTCAATCAGATTCTATCACATTCTATCCACATATCACATGTCCACTACTTTGGGGTGCAAAAGGGGTTATTCATGGGATTTCATGGGTATATTAATCCACCTCTAAGTGGAACTTCACCCCCAAGCAGCTTTGTTAACCCATCCAACTTTTTCGGCAGTCCCCAAAAAGATGGAATAGTATGTAAAAATCCTCATAAAATAGTGATAAATGACTTTTCTATCTTTTTGGGAGCTATGGATATAGTAGCCTATCCACCAGAAACCCAATTCGCAACACAAATGGTGGTGCTAGTGTATTTACCTACATTCCGGGATACTTAGGATAAATTTTGTTTAGTAATTGTTGGTAAATATTCCAGCACCATGGATAATCTGGGCAAGATACAACCAGCAAACATATAGATACAGCCAGCAACCATTCGCGATTTCGTCAGCAACATGTGTGAGCTCAATCAGCACATTTTTTTGGGATCATTGGGATCTAGCTGGACAAAATTCAGAATTGAATGTGTCTGGACACCCAACGTGCAATAATTGAAAAACCATCCAAAATAATGTTGCCCTCGATATCTGGCAATCCATTTGGGGATAGGTGAGTCGGGTCACGGTCGCGACTGATCTGCAATTTGTTGGTCGAATTATATTAATTACGCACCTTTGGTTGGTAAATATCCGCATCTTTTGATCAAAAGATCGCATTTTGCCTTTCTAACTCCTAATTCTGAATTCTTGATAACCTTTTTTATATCGCTGTTTTGCTTTGAAACAACTTTAATGTGTGCTGTGTAAAACTCGCAGTGTGCTGCTCATGAAGAGGTCTATGTTGGCCGATTTAAACCTATTTTGTTTGGTTAAATCCTTGCTGGGGAAACACATTTTTGCTGCAAGATCCATATGTTTATAAAATTATACACCTATAAACTAATCATGTACAGTTTTTCCTGCCTACAGCCTACATCACTTTTTCTCGGATAAATTCCAAACATTGAGATGTTTTTGGAAGAACATCCGCATTCTTGGTGAAATCCCCAAAAATATGTTCATCATGAAAGCAATCAATATTGCTACAGGAAGGGGCTCTACAATTCTGTTCGTGGATGTACAACCCCACCAATAGATTCACCCTAAAATCCAACAGTTTGCTTTGTTATGTTCACCAACTGACCTATTAAAAAGCGTTTTTAAATCCCAATGTTCCCATTAAATACTATATACTTTAGACATTTTCCATGAAACCTCTAAATTTTCCCATCCCATAGGATCCATGTATGGTATATATGCTAACATTGGGGGTATATTGATGGTAAATGTTACCATATACACCATACATGGATCCTATGGGCATGAACATCCCATTCAAACAGAGCCAGGTTTGTTAAATCCTCCCATTTCTGCCTCCAGAGCCACACCCTCCAAGCAGGAGATCACCGAGTCCGTCAACTCCTGTGAGTTTCCCGGGAAAGGTTGCAGGAAACGGATGTGATGTATATATACATATATATATATATATATACATATATATACACATGTGATGTATATGTATAGGATCAATGATATTCTGACAATATATATATATACATATATAATATCATATCATACATATTATGGCTATGTGGAGGTTTCCATCCAGTCATGGGGGTACCCCAAGTTGTCCAAGTGATTGCTTATGATCAATGGCAAAACCAATGCTTTGAGAGTTTGGGGCACCCATATTTTAGGACACCTCCATGTGGCTATGAGTCAAAACGATGGTAACCCGGATGGTACCCTAAGTTATAGCTGGTTTTGACCCCATGTCCTCTGGTGACAAATCTTGAAATAGTGTCTTCGTGTGTTATTTGGAGCTGGGCGAAAGTAGGGTTTGGCGCGAACATGTTTTAACATGGATTCAACATGTTTTAACATGTTTTAACTATACATAAATTGCCTAAAAAATCTGTAACTTTCTTGGTCTGAGGCCTTTTGTATCTTTTTGTTAGGGTTTGAAAGTGTCTTAACATGTTCGCTATGTTCGCTGCGTTTGCCCTATGTTTGCCCACCACAATCCTGCATATCCTTTAACTACCCAAATTGCGTGGGGTTTCCAGTAACTTTCCTTAAACCTCATATGTGGTTTCAAGGAAATTGTACAGGAAAACCGGTAAAACATGTCGTTCAGTTCTTAACATCCAACAAGTGTAAGCAGTGTGTGTCAATACGCATCATCTAACCTGCCACTTGGGGAATCAACAGAGCGCACAAATCAAACAAATTGCTCAAACAAAGATGATGTTCATTATATTCCATTATATCATATTATATCATATTACATCTATATGATAGCCCCATTGGGAAACATCACCATTAAGTTCCCATACGAAATCCCTCGCCCGGTGCCAGGACGCCTCTTCGGAGCCCGTGGGAAAGGCGTCTCGTCCTGGGCGGGGCTCTCCTAGAGATCTGCGACCAACTACCAGATAGCGAGTCTTCTTTGCATATGGCAGTGTGTCAAAACCTTGTACCCCTGTAGTTCACATCAAAATAGCTGGTAAATGGATGTTCATCCCCCTAAAAATGGTATTAATAGGTATTGATCCATCCCCATATGAGATTTTAGAGTGATTTAATGGGATATGAACGGGATATGGATGGGATATACCTGGTAATTTAACAGTTTGCTATTGAATCCATGGCCAATTGTAGTGGATTTTCCTTTAAAACTTGTGATTTTCGCTCTGTTAGAGGGTTTACCAGTTATAGA
The DNA here is from genome assembly GCA_947184155.2 of Cladocopium goreaui. NCBI lineage: Eukaryota > Dinophyceae > Suessiales > Symbiodiniaceae > Cladocopium > Cladocopium goreaui. Next base: position 233,445 of record CAMXCT020006722.1, on the reverse strand, counting down.
TGAAAAAAATGTGCTTTCCGATCTTTCTTGATACGGAGGTACTTTAAATATGATGAATGGAACTGACTTTGGCGATGTTCAGGTCCCCGGAGAGCACTTAATCGGATTCTCCGAGTCGGACAGAGGAAACTTTTCAGGCTAAAAGGGGCTGGTATAAGTCCTGTTTCCGGGTGGCTATATATCATATCAATTCATATCATATCCCCCTGACGGTTCCGAAAAACGTCCCCAAGTTGTGATTCATTTAGTTGTTCAATCCTGTGCATTCCACTTAGTAGGCGGTTCATGACCATGGGTTTTCCCCCAGTTCTGAGGATAATCAATAATCACCCTATTGGCGAAGATTTCCAAGGAAAATGCTTTGTTTGGGTTATGATGGGGATATCATGTTGATATATATATATATATAATTATATATATATACTGGTTGGTGGTTGATCCACCCCTCTGAAAAATATGAAAGTCAGTTGGGGTGACGATTCCCAATATATGGAAAAATAAAACATGTTCCAAACCACCAACCAGCTCTCAATGGGTAATTGTCCATTCACGAAATTGACGGGGATGCACAGTGATGCACAGGGCTTTTGTCTTGGTCAAACTTAGGTAGGTCAATACTTGTGCATTTGACAATGGATCGCACCATCTATATAATAGCAGATTTGGGGGAGATGAACACCCGGCAATCTGAGCTATCTTGGGGTTCACCAGGATACCAGCCATGTAAAGCAAACACTGAAGTTACACGAAGCCACCCTTCCACTTCACCCAGCTATGGCAATGCCATCCCTGGGCTTCCCTTGCTGAGCAAAATGGCGGAGTTCTGATCCCGCTGCTCGTCAATCTGCAAGAACAAGATTTTCACCAATCAAAATGGGATTCCGGTGGGGTGTTCACCATCAGGATACTTCAGGAGCAACAAAGAATTGCCTGGAACAAATCTGGCCAAAGTGACGGTAACAAAATTGATGCTAACAAGTTCAGCAATTTTTGGTGCGACCCAAGGGATCTTTCCTGGGCCAGAGGGCTTGTCCTAGATATGAACGTGAATTAGAATCACCACAGGCATGGAAGCACCTCAAGCCAAGAGAGAAGTACAAGGTCCCATCCCCCTAATATCAAAAACACCCCAATCTATGATCCCAAATCTCAAGCCTGGTTTATGGGGTGTGTTTAATATCAGGGGCTGGGATGACAAGCCAAGTTCAACATAAATGCTTCTGGGAGAGGGACATGTATTTGACTTTCCAGGTGTCCTCAACCTTGACCCCTGCACCCTCCCAAGTACCTAGAAGAACGGTAAAAGTCCAAGTCATCATGCGTATAGTATATTCCCCCGTCTAGGTGCTTGGAGGGTCTAGGTACACACCATTTCGCCAATCCGCAGCTTGATGTCCTTCAAAACACCAACAAATCTGGGCAAAGGATAGTAATTTCTAAGATGGAACTGAACACCAATAATGTGGTAAACGGTAAACCCAATAATAAACCATCCCAGTAACCAACTTGGAGGGTCAGTTTACATCATCCCAATGTTACCAATAGTAATAGTAAACATATAAACACACCGCAAATTGTGGATGGCTTCTTTACTCCCCCAATTCTAGATTGCATCTATATACTCCTGAATCGGGGTCCCAAATGTTGAAATTATTTGATCGTATTTGGCTACCCTCATTTCACGATGGTTGTATCCCCAGTTGAATCACAATTTGTTTTTTGATCCCAAACGTCCTCCAGAACTCTTCCCTGGCGCCTTGCTTGGCGCGATCACGTGATGCGTCCGCGTCAAGGTGCTGTTGCGGAGGCTGAAGAGGAATGCTGCCTGGGTCCCGGGCAGAAAAGCGGAATTTCATGTCAGGGATCGTCGAAATTATTCTGGGAAATCCAAAATGATCCCAAGTTTGATCATTCGGGGGACCATCATGTACCATAGCCAAATGATTTACAGTAAATCACCATCATCATCATCATCATCATCATCATCATCATCATCAGTCACCTCACTGATTCACATCATATATATATACACTGTATATACACATACACACATATATATATAATTATATATAAATACATATGTATATGTATATATATATAACACATATAATTATACGTATATAACTATATATATATACACCTTGAAAAAAGGAGTGAAACTGACATGTCAAATTGTGTTTTTACCCCGCAACTTTAACGCATGAAGCATCGTTGACATGTCTGATGCACAGCCAGTGAATGGAGGGTAGGTCTGTTCCACCTCCAAACTGGAAAAGTCCTTTTGAGAGGTCCAATAAAGGTGACTTGGTGACTTCTTATTACTTCTTATTCCGTGAAATTAGGGAACTTATTTTATCTTGATTATTCAATGTTCACTTAAAGAATGAATATCAATTAACACAGTAAACCATAGTAAACCTGGGCCAGCTGTCTGCCCAACGCTCGTGAAGTCCGCACCTTTTTGGATCATCAAGTGGAAATCATCCACTTTGTCCACAAAGCTACCAGTGGGAATCCCAAATAATGTGGAAAACCCATAGTAAACCCAACAACATAAACTACATCCATAATTATACATGTATATATAGTAACAATATTATGTATATATAAAAACTATATATATTATTATTATTATTATTATTATTAGAGGTTTATTATATTCTATGACATTGAGTTTAGCACATTATCCAGCCAAAAACATCACCCCTTGACCTTGATTTGTCAAGTTACAGATGCTTCCTGCAAGCAAATCACCGTAGCCTCGCCTTAGTCGTTGACGGCGTCGACATCTCAGGATCATGACCCTTGCTACGTAAACGGGATTCAGATATTCGAGTATAGTAATCCCCAATATCTATGTATATATATATATACATACGTAGTATATAATATTCAGATATAGTATAGTATTACCCAAAAAATAGATTGGGCCTTGTAGAAGCCCTGAACTAATCATCAACAAACAGGGATTTTAATTGCTCAGAATATTGGAGGAGTTGGCTTATCATAGCTTGCTTTCTTTGGCATGTTCCAGGAAATCCCTCGCACCTCATCACACAACTAACGGGTTTCTATGAAGTCAAGGTAACCCCAATAGTTCATGATATTTCATGATATGTCAATATCTTAATTAAAATTGACATTTTGCTAGAGTATGCTAGAGTAGATACACTATCCCAATCAAAAGAATTACACTAGAACTGGATTGCTGCGTTTCTTGCATTTTCTTGCCCATCGGGAATTCAGGGGGTTGATTCCCGAGATTGGCTCTTTGAAACAACGACGGCCACGACATGAAGCTGGCCAACCAGAACAGAACATGAAAAGATTGCAACAGCCATGCCCATAGGATCCATGATGCTGCTATATATAGTAACATGGATCCCATCATTTACCATCAATATACCCCCTTTATGTTAGTATATATACCAGCACCATGGATCCTATGGGATGCAATCCAAGACGCTATAACTTTGCAGTATCCTGAAAGTCAAGCGGTTCTTTTTTCTGAAGGTCGCCTGGCATCGAGACATGGTATTCTGTGCTGGTACCCCTCTGTCGAGACCGGGGAACTACGGGCAGTTCAGACTGCAGCTGCATTCACACGTTGATCATCGACATATCTACGACTGACCGGTCACCTGGCTGATGTCAGTTGTGGAATGTGATGAACATATCCTGGCTGAATTCTAGTAAATCTCCAACCTGACAACATGTCATTTATGCAACTTGGATGATTCCCCTCCGCTATGGAAAACCACAATGTTTAAGCGTCTTTATCACTATCACCTATTTAACTATGTGCCATCTATACTACCATAGCCCACTGCAACACATACCCAGATGGTAAAAAACCATCCATTCATCCCCAAGCGGAATCGCTGGTTCAAATCCCCAAGCGGAATCGCCCATGGGATGATCCCCGCGCAAAAAGCCGTGCTTTGGCGCCTCACAAATGGAAGCTTTGATGTCTTGCCAGTGGCCGTCAGGAGACAACACCTGAAAAGCCGCTTTCGTAGGGACAGGCTTACAAGGTTCGAGAATCACCGGGGGACCGTGGGATAAACCTACAGAACGCCTATCCAACTTAGTCAGAATCACCTGACCTACAAAGAAGTAAGTCTTTTGGAAGCCTGGCATGTTTTTCTTTTTGGGGGACGGTGTTTGGGGGTTCATTCATGCATGCTGTTTGGTGTCTCAAAAGGTGGACACCGCTCTAAATTCAAGTGCCTCTTTTTCGAAACAAAGTGTTGGACTTCTTGCTGGGATTGTCAGAAGTTGACAAGTTGTAATCATGAGTTTTTAATAAACCATTTTTATCCGTTTTTACTGGAAGATCTTCAAGAACAGGAAAAAAAACACGCACTGTCTGGGAGCCCCATCACTGTAGAACTCTTCACAAGCAGTAGAGGCTGAGTCGCTCAACATTCACAAAAATTCAACTCTCGGTCCGGTGAGCCCTCCAATCTAATAGATGCTTAAGTTTCGCCCTGAACTAAAACGTGGTTGTTGGTAGTTGATACCCTCTGGTAAACTAACATAGCGAACTGAAAAATCACCATTTATAGTGAGTTCTCCCATTAGAAATGGTCATTTTCCATAGCTATGTTAGTTTACCAGAGGGTAAGCCAATCACCATTTTTAATGGGAAAATCCACTATTAATGGCCATTTTCAATAGCTAAGTTAAATTACCAGAGGGTAGTTGATAAGCCCTTAACAAGTCCTCATGGCCTGGATAGGGATAGACACCGCACCTGCAGCATGTGCACCAGCACTGCATCGAAAAGAGCTAGGCAAAGGCACTGCAAAGGGATAGACACCGCCTGGCAGAAAGCAAGGCTTTGTACTTCACAGTATATCATTATATACCATATAATATATATATATATGTGTATAATATATATATATATATTCCACAGAATTCCACATATCTTATACAAGTATATCATATTTCTTGTAGTGATCTATAACTTGTTGGTGAACTTTCCCATACTTGTGACCTGAATTACCCTCCAGATATCGGGATGTATATAGGGTTCCCCATTTTCGTTGCCATTCTGGGATACGTTGGGGTTCCAATGGATCCACTGGGCTGCGAAGCGCACCTCTTCCACCTCCGAGATGGCCGGATATTTGGCCTGCGGCTGGGAACACCTCTGTGCAGGGCTTCTTGGGGCCAACCAAAGCACTGAGAATCCATGACAGGGTAACATGAGTCATTACGAGTCTCTGCTCGGATGTACAGTTGGTATGGCGGGTAACAACCTTTGGAACCCAAACCTGGGTCGATACGCTCCGAAACCACTTTCGACCACTGACCTTCTTGATCGTTGAAAGCATCTGGCAGGGCCGGATCCTGACAGTTTCAGCAGGCAACACATATCCATGTAGCTCTGACAAAACAGGCAAATTGAGACGCTGTCACCTCCCGTGATATGGGACATGTAATATGTTACTGAAGTGATATGGGACGCTGTCACCTCCCGTGATATCATTGAAGTGATAAATAAATAGAAATATATACTGTAGAATATTAATATTACTATATAATTATATATATATATGACTATCTGTATAAATAAATACAAATAATAGGAATGATAATCATAGTAGACTATCAACAACGCTAGTGATGCATCTGTATATATATAATATATAAATCAAAATAATATAAAATTACAGCCTGATGGCAAACCTCAAAAACCACACGTCTTCAATGAATTCATGATTGCATACACCCAGACCCTCTAGTACCGAGAAAAACAGGAACAAAAAATAATAATGAGTATCTTGGTCGTGGCCTATTTTTCAGGTACTTGGAGGGTCCAGGTATATGTGTATAGCACTACTCTTTGTCTGATATGATATGAGATATCCCTCCATGTTTATTGGCACTGGAAAAAAAACACACACAAATTTCACATTGTGTTCGTGTTGCCGCCATTTACAAAGCATTCACCCCTTGGATCCATCAGTTTACCTAATGTTTCAGAAGACTTTTCCATCTTAGATATTCTCCAAATTATATTGTTCGCATTTATTCGCTTAGTATTGAATATGTTTCCATTTATAGTTTCTTAGATCTGTCCCCTTCGGGGGTGCCCATCCAGTTGGTTCACCCTCGGGCAGCCCGGATTCTGGTAAAAACCAGCTGGTGTTTTTCTCGTGGTCTGTTTGATTTATTAATCCACTTGTATTTCAACAAAAAAAAATCGAGTCAACCTACTGAACTAACCTAGCTTAGCTCAAGATCGGGGGCACCAACTTGTTGATGAAATCCCATTGAAATCGCATTTTTTCTCGGTGAAACCCCGAAAATTCTGCCCAGCCATGGGAATGAGATGTGACTCACGTGGCGACTCACGCGGCGTCCTCTTTGTGTCTCCGTTCTTGCCAGTTTTCAACTCCAGCTCTTCCTGCTGCACGGTGAGGAATAGTTTATTGGCTTATTGTAGGTGATAGGTGGGCAAGAAACATATTCCAACTCTGACCCAGTCATACATATAGACACATGTACGTATGTACGTATGTATTTCTGTTGTCTATACATCAAACAAAATATGTATTGGTTTATTCATTGTCTATCTCTCTGAACCATAAATGGTGGTGTAGTGGTTTTGGAGAACTAGAATTGACAATCTACTTAAACTTGGAAATTTCTGAAGGACTATCATAACCTTTACACAGTAGCGGTTGCACCTCTGACCCAGCACCACCTGTCTCGAAAAGGCCCTGTCTGAACAAGAACACAACCAACTTAAAATTACCATGTGGCTATCTAACGTAGCTATGAACAAATGGACCCTTTGCAAATGATTTATATATATCCTCTCCCCCCAAAAAAATATTTCAATGGCTTTGAAAGCCTTGGTGCAAAAGTGTACCATTCATGGTTTCAGGCCAATCAGATCAACTCACTATAACTTACCTATTCAGTTTTGGTTTCGGTTCCAGCATCAGTAGTTTAGGTTACCAAAATTTGATGAAAATTGAAAAGAACTGAAGCAGCAGCAATTTCAAGCACAAATTATGAATGTAAACCCTGGCTGATCAGGGGGACGATTTATATCTCCCAAAATTGTTGGGGTACCGCAAATGATTCGAAATTACACAAGTTTTGAAACCCAGGGTTTTGGGGATCCCCCGTTTGAAGTTCTAGGTTTTTAACCCCAAGATCCCCAAACCCCAAATAGAAAGGTTTCCGGTCAATTGTCCCTTGAACCAATTCCGGGACATGACCAATCCCATCTCCTACGGATTGGTGTTACCCTCTGGTAAACAGCCACAGTTTGCGAACTGGAAAATGGCCATAGAAATAGTGAATTTACCCATTAAAACCGGTGGATCTTTCCATAGTTATGTAAACGTTTGCCAGAGGGTAACTCAGTGGATTGGTTTAAAGGAACAATGACAGGAACCCACCCAGATGTCAAGGGAAAATTCATGGTTTCCAGTTTGGATCTTCCCAACAAGACATAACAAGACCAATCCATGGATGAGTGGTTTACCCAATTAGTCCATTACAAAACCATGGTACTTCATAAATGAACCGTCCAACCATGTTTTCCTATCCTTATCCATTGATTTATCCATTGATTAAAAGGGGGGCATGACTATCCCAAAAATCGGCCACCTATGAATTTATCCTAATAATCAATGGATAAATCAATCCCAATGGATAGAAGGGAAACCCGCCCATCCCAAAATGCGGCCACCTCAAACATGAAGCGCCGCCACTGCGGCCACCATTCCGCCACTGAGGAGAGCCTGCTTTTTGCGCGGAAAAGGACAGCGAAGTACGAGAGATGGCACTAGATAGCGGAACACAATATGAATGTCATTGTCATGTACATATAAATATTGCATATGTATATATATATACATATATTATGTGTATGTGTGTATGTGTGTATGTGTGTATGTGTGTATGTGTGTATGTGTGTATGTATGTATGTATGTATGTATGTATGTATGTATGTATGTATGTATGTATGTATGTATGTATGTATGTATGTATGTATGTATGTATGTATGTACCATGTATGTACCATGTATATATATATATCATGCATACATACATATATATATATATATATCATGTATATATATATATAATGTATATGTATAAATATGAATAATGCATGCATATATATATATGTTACATTTCTGTGTATATATATATTATCACATGTATATATATATATAATCATATAATCATACATAAATAATTATATAAATATATACATAGTATACTAGATATACGTATGATACACACGCGAGTATGATGGACATGATTCCCACCATGATCATGATGCTTAAAGTCTGTAATACATATCATAAATGTATATATATATATATATATGCGTGTGTGTGTGTACACGAAAAATCCTTTGCAAACCGATTGTATCTCCAGTATTTCAGCTAGTTCTGGTTGGTTAAAGGGATATGTATAAATATATATATATATGCATACACCAAAAAACTACTGAAAAGGTAAATGTCTGGCGAACTAATGAGAAATAGAACTTTCTCCATGTTTTTCTTTTGCGGGTTATTCACACTTCCCTCCTCGAGATGGGCACTCCGGCTTGCTCGAACAGTGGTTGATCACTGTAGGTCTGAAGGCCATAGCACCTGCTCCCAATTCGATGGAGAGAATATGAGATATCCAATGAGAAGTGAGCGAGCCATTGGAATTGGGGAGTACCATATTTTCATATGATCAATGACATGTATTGAAGATTATTAAAACATCTTATCTTCCACACAATATCACTGTCTTTGAAACTGGACCTTCCACCGTGTGCAAGTCCCTTTCTGTGCTGTGCGCTGTGTGCGGGCAGTGGCTCCGGGAGCTTTGATTTTGAATAGCAAGTGTAGGTTTGCAGCAAATCGTCTTTTTCAGAGTTTCTGTTATCTAAACACAATCATAATTTAAATTTGCCCTCTACATATGGTTTCCTGTCAATTTATTTTAAACCACTTCATCGAAACAGAACAAATCGGAGATGCCTGAAGCTAAGTTGATGGTGTTGGTAAAGCGATCCTGAGCGCGATGTTTTTTTCGGGAAACGGTTGGGAGATGCCCATTGGGATGCCCGATGAATTTACCATTGGGATATTTGTTGGATAGCTGTGTTGTGATCCTTTACCCAAAAAGATCTTCCAGGGTGCATGTTCTTAAATTACCAGAGAGTATATCTGGTTGGTGGTTTTAACCATCTTGAAACATATTAGTCAATGGGAAGGATTATCCCAGATATTATGAACAATAAAAAATGTTTGAAACCACCAACCAGATATCAGTTTGCTACATTAATTTGGAGTAAGCAAGAACTCAACCACACAGTCGTTCATGGTGAGTTATAGCCACTCATATATACAGTAAGTCCTCGTGCTGCTATTCCTTGAGCTGCCGATAGAACTTGAGAGCAGGCGGAGGCGGACGAAAGGTAGTGTAGTGGGAGAGGAGTGGTGTCAAGATGATACACCAAAAACTTTTTTGCGCAGTCTAAGATGATTTTATCCAGAGCATGACTGCATGATACGGTGTCTTGTGCAGCGTGAAATGATGCACGAAAAGGGGTTTATTAAAACCTCCTTTTTAAGACCCCTTGTAGCAACTGTTATTGAGGCTGAAGCAAACCAATTATGCTGGACTACAGGGACATCTCCCTCATGGAGAGTGTGCCTCTACTGTGGCGGACCGTGACCGCGTCACCCGTGGGAATTGAACCCATGACCATTTTAGAGGGGGGGGGCCCCCTTATAATTGATATCTAATACATAACGTCGAGAAGTCTACGTTTTGCACGGGCTGGCCCCCCAATACCCCCTATGATTGTGCTGAAGCACGGAGAACTCAGGTAGCTGACGCTACCTTTCGTGACATGGTTTTGAGCTGTCTTGATTGCATGTGAGTGTGTCTGAGAATGCAGGTGTAGCCTAAATGGTCACGTGAATGAGAAAACTATGATACCCTCCGGTACTCTTAAATATGGCTGGCTAGGAAATCCATGGAAATCCCCGAACTGAACGGAGATTTTCTTGCTGTTTTTAAAAACAGCTATAAACCTCCATGAACATAGGGGATGATCATGCTGATGCTGATGATGATGATGGTTTTGCCCATGGTTTTTCCCACGAAAAACATACGAAAACCCAGTGCTTGGGTCCCTGTGCTGGCATCGACATCAGCCTCTTGGCTCCAAGGTCTTTGTCCTGACAGCGTGGAACGAGGGATGGCTGGGTGCTTTAGGATGCACCGTGGCCCTTTATCAGTTGTATATTTATAGTTCCAAGATTGAACATCATGAAACAGCCAGTTGAATGAGTTCAAAGATATTCAAAGATGTTTATTTATCAGTTATACCCTCTGGTTATCAACCGTGGCTGGAAAATCCTCCGTGAATTCAAGTCTTCATGGGAAAATCATCCAACTAAATGGATGATGTCCAATTGCCACTACCAGAGGGTAAATGGGGTTATCATTCCATAAATGGGGTGACTCACTGAATTATAGCTGGTGGGCTATAATTGTAGATGATTCAAAAATGAGCAAACTATTTGACATGCAAAAATTGGATGACAGTTGCCAGATCAAATTGCCAGACAAAAATCCCTCAGATGTGCCAGAGTTGCCACCACTACTCTTGTTACTTGAGGAGAGCACAGGTTTAACCGGCCATACCGTGACAGTGACATACCCTCGAAAATGTACCTGTCAATGTCAAACCATACATATCTGAAGGGATTCAGAATTGATCCATATTCAGTCATATCTCATACAACATCAAAAGCCTGGATCAATGTATACCCACGGGAAATGCAAGCGAGCAGCTCTGCCAAGCTACATCATCTACCCTGTGGTAATCTAAATTGGCAATGGACATGTTCCCATTCATTTGCACTGTTTTTTTTTCTCGGAATGGTGATTTGATGCATTTTCTCCACTTGCTAAATGCTATGTTACATCTCTTCAAGGTATCCACTTGCGTATGCATCCCAGTTCGTGAGGAGCTAATATAACCTGCAAAATTACACTTATATTATATATATACATAAATTACAGAGCCTGGGGTATAAAAATCCCATGATCATCACTGGGCTACAATATCTTAGTCCATGTTCAGCCCAACACCTGGGATCTAAATCTAAATCTTTACTTTCTATTCAGTGTAGGTATTTATGAAAAATATATCGGGTATGTCCAATTGCGGGTCAAGATACCAGCCATAGTATGCCCATTCTATTCCAATTGTATCCCATTATGTACAATTCCACGCCATTACACACCCATTATATGGGTTTGTCTGAACATATGATACCCTCTGGTAAACTAACATAACTATGGAACATCACCATTTTTAATGGGTAAATCAGCTATAAATGGCCATTTTCAATAGTCATGTTAGTTTACCAGAGGGTACCTCATTCCATCCAATGCTTGATCACCATTTTCCCTCCTCAAATTGCAATGATTATAGGGGTACCCTCCAACTTCAGACAGACCCAAAGACTGTTATAAATCAGATCCCAGCAATAGTAATTGATCACCGAAAAAAAATGCCCATGATATCACCCTTAATGGTTTATACATCCATTTTAGATCATAGTAGTAGACCGCTCAAAAATTCGCTTCTGACTAGCCACCTTGAGGAGCCCTGAGACAATTTTCCGCTGCTGGATGGACTTCCACATCCTGGTGGGATCGTGACTATCAGATCCCATCTGCTTGGTGGTTGAGCCCGCCCCTCTGAAAAATCTGAGTCAATGGGAAGGATTAATTATCCCATATATATCATATATGAAATGGAAAATAAAAAAGGTTTGAAACCACCAGCCAGTATATCTATGATCTATGTATATGACGGTTTGTCGAAATGTCAAAATGTCTGTTTTGGTTGATAAACCGTGATTCCAGGCTTGCCGCTTCATGTTTGGTCTGAAAAAAACTATGACTTGTCTAAATAGTCTGAAACATTGAATTTTATCTTTCATGTTTGAAACCGCAGCTAAAACTTGCAGGAAATGCTAACACATGTCTATATGGACTGGGTGTGCTAGTTATTAGTCATGGATATTCAAGAATTGTTCATCTGCTGCAAGGCTTGTCGTTGCCTTTGCTGGCACTGTTGCTTTTGTGAAACAGAAAGGATAAACTACAAGTTCTCTGGCGGCGGCTGGGTCATGGGTCAGCCAAAGCCGTTTTTTGCAACTTTTGCTAGCGCATTGCTAGCGGGGATCTAGCGGGTAAAATTACGTACAAATTCGCAAAATTGAACGACAACCTTAAAATCTTAAACATATTGGAAAATGGTCTAAAATGAGGTTGAGTAGCACAGAAATTCACTAAGACATCTTTAGGTTTAAGGCGCTAAGTGTTACATCTTAGTTTTTTTTCCATGTTGAAATAACAAGCAGTCGGCAACACATACACAAATCTTTGAACATGCATGTGCAAAGTAACTAGCGCATACCTAGCGGGTATCCAAATGATTGGAACATGGGCAGAACACGAAACAGCGGCGAAATGCCGGCATTCGAATGCATGACAAATGTGCACAGCAGCACAAAGCAATCGTACATATCAAAAATCCACCAAACACCATGGTACTATCCAGTCATCGGAAGTTGGTGATCAAAAATACAACTTATTTTGAAGTCAGAGTTCGCTTGCGTTTTAGGGTCGAGGCACGACTTTTACGTTAACCGTTTCCCAAGCTAATTCTGGTAATTCCCAAAAACGAGGCACGACTTTATCAGTTGTCTGTACAGCCTTGAAACCAGGTGGAGATGAGCAAAAGATCAATTCGGAAAAGGATACAACGAAATTGCAAAATCCAGAGGTACTCTTATTGACACTTCGAGAATGGGGTCCAAACAAAGTTGCTTAAATACACATCCAGGATCATCTTTCAAAATCTGACTCAGGGTCATCTTCCGTACAGCATTTGATGTACTCTCCTGTAGTCACTACGTTTAACATAGATGTAGAAACCCAGCATTTCTGGATCATTGGAAACCGTGGGTTTTCATGGGTTTTCCACATCTATCATAGCTCACCAAAATTTTTAATCAGACGACCTGCGGATGATAAGCCGTTGGAAACACCAAGCAGTTGACCTGAAGATATTTGGTGAACCTTCCCAAAGTCGGTGATATCCCATTAATATCCACTATATCCCATATTATCCTCTGGTAAACAAACATGGCTAGCCGGAAAATGTCCCATATATAGATGATTCTCCCATTAAGATGCCCCTTTTCTAGGGGAGCTCCAATTGCCATGTTTGATTAGTGAAGTATCTTATAATCAATTTACCCATTAAGTGGTATACACCCTTGATGCCCTTAATATAAATTTATCCATTAAGTGGTATATCCACAGTTGATAAATCACCCTGTACTTGGTGATGCGTCCACCATCAACGGGATCTTTCTGGGTTCCCTGCTCTTCAACAGAATCAAGGCCTTGCCATTCAAGGGCCTGCGGCCAGCACCGAGTTCCCGCCACCAATCTGTGAACTTTTGGGAGGTGTAGCCCAAACTTCCGACTGATGTCCCAGTTGTAACGGTATCAATATTGCTGTATCCCATTACAACCCATTCTTATCATTTCTTAAAGTCTTAGCCCATCATATCCAGTGATGATCAATACTTGCTCTCACTAAGATCTTCTAAGGGCCTCAATCGAGGCCAAAACCCACTTAGTCATATAATTTGCCATCACTTCAGTAGAGTCATCCCCCGCCTTCATCTGCTGTATGAGCTCTGCAAAAAGTTCCGGGGTGAACACATCCACCACCGGGACCTTGAAAATCAACTGGGCTGAGAAATTCTCCGATGAGGTTCGCTGGACATCTCCATGGCTTCAAGGTTTGGATGCGAAGGAAATACACGTCCCCTATGAAACACGTTTGGAACTTGACCATGAGCAATGAAAACAAAGGAATACGAAGGATGTTCAGCAAAAACATGGACATGTTGTCAACAAAATGCAAAACTACCCAATCAAATTTGAACATGACATGTCACGAAGAATCGTCATGACAACGCCAACAATGCTGCTGATACAAACAACAACTAGAGGAATAGTTAACCTATTTATGACATTTTATGACCAATGTTAGAAACCTTGCTCAAAAAGGTTGATGTACTCCATGTAAGCAAAAGCACAATCGTCATTGCAAAACTACCCGTCCAACATCGTCCAACATTAACCCCTACTAGTCCTGCGCTGACAGAGGCCTCAGCAACATCCAGCATTAAAACAGTCTGATTTAGAAGACACTGGGACATCTATGCAAATCCCTTAGTGAAAAAACATGACACAGTTGCTACGATTCAAGAATAATGCTGGAAAATGAAACTAAAGCATTTCCATGGCATATCCCAAGTGCTTATAGCTGTATATTTTATATATTTATACCCCATGTATTATATTGTTAATAAAAAAAAGGGTTAATCATTTAATCCTTATTTTGTTGGCCATGGTATACCCCAAGTTGTCTCGGTCACCAGCACCCCTGTGGCAACCAAATCACATCTCGATCCTGTGGATCATCGATAAACGCCTCCACCTGCCAAATGCATGTGCGGTGGTTGGTAAGGGTTGCGCATCCTTGTGGCATGTGACAAGATATGATCATGTGGCACCTATGGAATTTAACTAGCAGATTCGTTGCATGATCAAATATCTGGAAGTGAACTAATTATTGCAATTGCACAATTATTCTCAAGAAGCCAGGGTTTGGCGCCCCAAAGAAAATCAAAAAATCAACAACACCCTTCGATCCCTCTAACTATGGGGCAAGCCGCAAAAGTCCTTAGGACATATCGGAAAACTATGATCGTTGTAGTAAACGAAACCACAAGTTTGTCTTCCTCGTCCAATGATGGCAGCTTCCTAAAGATTTCAACCATATCTGGAAATGGTAATGCAACTAAAAGCAAGAAACAAACAATTTGGATTGGCCCATCTATAACCACCTTACTAGAGACCCTTGGTCTATAAATCCATCTATTTCTGTCGCTTATATCCCAACAAATCTCGGCAGTCTGCTACACACTGACCTGATCCATCAGCTTGGCGTAGGCTGCATCAGAGTGGCTGATCCAATACCTGGAAGCCATCGAGCGTGTTTTGAGGGCGGTGGAGCTGTTAAGGTATAACCTGGATGTGGCCAATGAGAAGCATGAGATGCGCAACTCTTGCATATGTGCATGTTCTGGAATACTGGAATATCATATGTATAAACATGTATATAGTCGACTATAGGTTGTTATAGTTTACATGTTTATACTGTGTGGATACCCGTGTCGCCACAATCAAGATACATGGTCATATAACAATATAATCCACTATGATAACGTAAGCACAACACATGTAACCAGAACTACATGATGGTCATTTAATTGCTTGAGTTAATATCCTCTTGCCTACATCAAGCTGGCATTGAAAATAAACTCTGGTTTCAATGGAATGATCATCGGAAGGGACTTTCCAGCCGTGTCCACTACTCCTTTAGAAACTACATCAACTCACTACCAGCTACCAGGACCCACATGCCTGGTCAATGTGGTGTCAATTTAGATGCCGAAAAATAAACATGCCCTGTCTGAATCGAATCTTCAACGGTTTGAAAAGCTCTGAGACTTTTGGTTTCACATGTCGCAATCAAATAACCCATATACCATGATCGCTTCCCTTCAACGGAGGAACACCCGGTCTCGATGTCTCGGGCATCCGAACTCAAAAGGATTGTTGTTGATGGCCGCCAAATTCCAAGTCAGGATCGACAATCCACCTGCATCAGCCATTCAGGACACATGGCTTGTCTTCCCGGCATGTGGAATCACTCTGTTAAGTGAGCCTCTAAAGTTTGACAACGGCAATCTGAACTGAGCCCATGTCAAACATACCCAAACATTATAGGACTCGTTGGAGTTCAATTTTCTGTAGTTTTGGTTCAATTTTGAGTTCCCATTTTTGGTTCAAATCCCAAGTCGTGACATCCGGACCTGCGGGTGCTTCAAGTGACACAAGTGTTGGTCGCCTCGAGTCGAGCTGGGCAAACGGTGTTTTGGAAACGGGAAACTTCACCACCATCGGTCACCCTGGGGAAACAATGGGAAAAACACCATCTTTGGTTTAGATGGTGGTGAAGTTTCCCTAACAAAAGATTGTGGATGGTGACCATCATGTTTGGAAGGTGGACAGCACGTGGTGAGATGTGATGCTAAGGCGCGCCTGAGGTGGATCAGCATCTGAGGAGAGAAACTGGAGTCCATCTCCCGGTAGTGCGTCTCTACCTCAGGCGTACTTTTGACGAAGCCTGAAAGTCCGAACCTGCAGTGGTAATTTCTTATGTGTTTCTATGTGTTGTTTATGTTATCTTATCTTAGGGTTATTGTCTGATTTCATTTTTGGAAGCTGTTTCAGCCAAAGGCAAGTGCTGGATAGTGCTGGTCTTTTTACCTACAAAAATTGGCAATTTCTGGGGTACTGTAAATGGTGCTAAAATATTCCAGCATGGGGCATCTCCGTAAGTGAGAATGCCTGCCACAGTTTGCTATACTTGCGCAACCTGTGAACAGAAGTCCAATATGTGAGGGAGTAATGTGGCGATTTCGAGCCCGAAGTGGGAAAATTATATACTCTTAATGTATTCGCAATGGTTAGGAAACAGGTGTTGTATGGTGTTGTGGAAAGTCAATGGTACAACGAAATCCCAAGTCCAAGACTTCTGCTTTTGAGTGAAGCTACATGTCTGGCGAAGCGCAGGAGCGACCTTTTCAACGGGCTCACAACTTCCACTGTTGCTTGGTTGGTAGTATCAACTGTTCAAAAGAAATATGAATGGTGGTTGGGATATCCACAAAAAATACATGTGTATATATATATATTATATATATATATGTAGCCTGTAGCCTCAAAACAGTCAAATTCAACATGGCCAACAAACCGATTTGGAATGATTTGGATATGTTATAGTTATGATATATATATGTTTATTTTTGGTAAATAGTAGCGCTCACTTGTTTGGGGGTTCCCAATAGGACCCTTACTAACAACTGTATGAAACCACCAGCCAGTAGTGTTCTGAAAAGCACCACATGCTTGAGCAAATGGGCAACGCAGACTTCTAACGGGTACTAACAGCAGCCCGTTTCTTGGTGCATTGTAAAACACTTGTGCCTAAGAGAAACAAAACACGGCTTTAGCAAATCTATGTTTGCAATGTAGGATATGGGGGTTTCCATGAATTGGGGTACCCAAAAATGGACCGTTTATGATGGAAAATCCCCATCTAAAATGGATGACTTGGGGGTATCCCTATTTTAGGAAACCTCCATATGAGATCTTTGTCTACGAAATGGATCTCTTCGATTGCATGCTTTCGGAAACGGTCAGCAGCACGTACAACGCATCGCCGCTGCGGCTTCGGATGGTGGCAGCGATCCATTGCCTGCAGATCCTTGACACCCCTGGTGATGGGGATGTGGGATCACTGTGAGGTGAATTCCACTTGAAAGGAGGCAACAACCTATAAAAAAAACCTAAAGAAAAAAACACAATATAATTCACTTTTCAAGCTGAAGTTACAACATTAAGCCATTAAGCCCTCACATGTTCAGAATGAACATATCTCGCCGGGAGTGCCGGGAGTTCGAAGTGTGCAGTGTCACCTTCATCCCTTACTGAGCTGGTTGATTCATACGCTCTCAAATTGGACGGCATCATTCCGGTGAAATCACTTCGTCCTAGTATCTACAAGATTCTACAAGATTCTACAAGCATATACAAAGTATAGTACACTAAGCATATACAAAGTATAGTAACTTTAGTATACCAATGTCATCTAATATCCTATCTACAACCCGGAACCCTACAATCCCATGGAAACTGTTCAAACATCTCGTGGTTTCGGGCACTGTTCAACTGTCCTTTAAATGGTGTAACAAACAGCCCTTGAAACACCGGGAGATGGGGGTGATATGCAGCCAATTTGCGCTGCCACCATTCATTTCCATCATTCCTGTCCTTCAATGGTGGGGGCTGTTGCGGTGGGAGGCCTGACTATGCTCAGAAACAGTCAGTGCAGCTTCGGCAAATCATTGCATCGTTTACGTTGATCCTTCTGTGAAGAAAATGGTACCCTCTGGTTATTTAACATAGCCATGGTATAGATGGCCCATAGATGGTTTACCTATTAATAGCATGGTGATTTTCCATGGCTCAGTGGGGATGTCAGTGGATGTGCTCCAGTTGAATATTCAGACTGGAACGACTGTGTTGAACCAATGGTCTTATCAACATCAAAAACTGCTCCTGAAAAGGACAAGAACCATGGGATATTCGTGATATGTCATGATATTTCTCCATGTAAGTACCGATTTCGGTTGCCAGTGACACGTGCTTCAACAGCTGGATGTTTTTGTCAGGATGCTTTACTTTATCACCTCCCCACCGGGTCGCCGAAAGATATGCGAAGCATGGCAGGTCCAACGACCGCGAAAGATCGGAGATCAACGCACCTTTTAGGGGTCAGTCTCCTGAGCCTCGGCCTCAGCCGGAAGGGATGAACGCAGCATTCCCCGTATTGAATAAGTGGGTGAACAAACAGCTGGAATATACAGAAAAATGATGAAACAGGTGGAACATCCACCATGTAGATTTCACTTCGGGAAAGCAATGGATTTCACATGATTTCCATAGCTATGTTCGTTTACTGGACGGTACCTGCAAAAACTGCTAAACCCATCTCTGAACTCAAAAATCGGATGGACGCACTGGCTGGAATCTTGGCATATCTTGGCACGTCACAAACATTACGTGATGTTAGGCTAAGTGGTCAGCAAAAGACCTTCTATTGTCACTGAAGCTGTAATCGCAATGATCCCAAGTCGGAGGGACTATTGGTTTCAAAAAACACGGATCCATGTGGGATCGGGGATTTTTGTGCACATATACAGTCCAATAGCATTTTTCCCAGGATTTGGATGATACCCACGAGCCCTTGCAAATACACAATCTTAAACCATAGTGCCATAGGTCCTATGAATGGTTCACGTCAATATACCCCTCTTGATGAATACGTATCGAATACGTTCGAACATTTACCCTCAAATAATCCAAGTGAATGTACATATACCATGCATGGAGGTCAATAACTATCTTAGATCCCTCGTGCAAATGACCACAAATCACTATCAATCACCATAAATCACTTAAAATCACTATCAATCACCATAAATCACTGGAAATCACCACAAATCACTATCAATCACCATAAATGACTAGAAACATCTAGAAACCATAAATCACCATAAATCACTGGAAAACACTACATATAAATCACCTCAGATCACCCCCCAAAAAAAAACAACATAAAAAAAAACACAGTCTCCACCTCCCTTCGTCCCCTCCTGAGCTTCCGCCGGCTCAGTGGCAGGGCGATTCCGCGCGCGGGCTTCCCTTGGGCAATTTGCAGGCCACTTAGGATCCGTGTCGTGTATAACCAAATGAAATACCCCAGTGCTATGTGTACACTGCGTATATAAATATATATATATACGTATATAGAGGATATTCCAAGTTAAGGGGTTATAATCCAGTTGCTAACTGTAGGTTGGTTTTAAAAAAAACATCATATAGACATATATCATATATCTACAACAACCCATAGTTCTAGGGGCCCCACCTAGGATTTTACCGTTGGTGCCCGGGGTCGTTTTTATCATATTGTCAACAGTCAAATGATGGAATTGATGTGTCCGAACATGGTGGCTAATCAGGAAAATGGTAGATAATTGGATATTGAATGCGATATTATAGCTCCCAGCCATAGCATTTCATGGTGATAGTTCATGGGATATAATATATCTACACAACTTGATGGGGCCTCGGGGCTTAACCAGCCATTTTGTGACATTTTATATATATTGGCATAACGTGTTTCACCGCCCCCACCCAGTGCTTTCAAGTATTCTATATGTGCATGTTTCAGAGATGTTGTGCACGTTTCCCAGCAGTTGTGCACGTTTCACAGAAGTTGCGCACGTTTCACAAGCCCCCTAATAATGTTCGTGTTCAACTGCATTGGGGCGACCAAACACGTTTTCCCGATATATATACTATATTATACACACAAGCAACAATATGTGGTGATTTCAATGATGGGAAAAAACTTGTGGGTGGTGGTATTAACTGACAATTGTAACAGAAAGATAATTTGACCATCAAAAGAGGGCTTTTTGTATCATCATATCATCGGAATAACCTGTCAAAGTACGAGATTTACAGTAACTAAAGTCCGCAGCACGTTTGTCTGAAGATGGGGAAACTACCTTTCAAAGGATGATAAAGCATGAAAAATCATTGAATTGAAATTGTGTCAAGGTAGCTTATTTTCAGATAAGCCCACATTGGGCAGAGTTAGGGACTTAAAAGGATTTTTGCTGCAACTAAAGTCAAAAGCAAAAGATCCATGTGCCAAATATTTTCAAATATGGCTGAAAAATCAAAATAACATACAGTAATTATATTGATCTCAATCTTTAAGTCTTATAGTCATTGGATTGGTTTAATTAAGGGCAATTTTACAGGAAAATGGAAACCTGAAAACCCCTATATTTGATGGTAAAAACCAGTAAGAACCATGGTTTCCTCTAGATTTCCCTCCAATCTATTGATATACTGATTGTTGATCAAATCATAAGCCATAGCTTTCCCGAACATGAAAAACTAGCATTCACTGCTCATTGATGCTCATGATCCCGCAATCTATCTTCACATTTCCCAAGGATCTTAGTTCCACCCGTTCCCTTTAGCAACAATTTCCATGGTGACGTTGGCCAGTGAGAATGAATGTATCAGCTATGATGGACTACGCAAGTTGTCTCAAATGAGTCTTGTTGTGGATCTCCCAAGAGACATGGAGGATGATCCATAGATAAATGGGCGAAGTGCAATGAGGAACGATGTGTTGTTCAATTAATGGACCGCATCTGGGATTAGAACATGTATCGCTTCATCCCAAGAAGAGCTCCCAACGTGAGTATCCTTCTCATGCCTCTTTGTTTTTAATCCTGTTTGGACCGGCAGCCTTCTTGGTCATTGCAATGAAAGCTGAACTACTGACTACTGCCCAATTTTTAAGCATTGCTCCATCAACGAAGCGACATGAACCGACTTAGCTGTACTCAAACTGTGGGGTCGAAAGCTTGGTGCCCTAGTGACCATCCCACATCAAACCAAAGACCATCATGATTCATCATGCGTAGCCATTGAATGCCGTTGGTAACATGTAAAAGTACATGTATTATATCATGGTTTGATATTTCATGAATTGATATCAAAAGATATCTATATAATCTATTTTTTCTAATATAATATATAATTGCAATTGATACACGTTAAGCAAGATTTGGAGGTCCGGAATAATTATGACCATTGTCCTTACCCAGCTTGCCAGCCAGACGAGCAACTCGGCATACTTTGGCCAATCGCTCTGCTTGACGATGATCAGAATCACAAAGCATTCAATGAGGGTCACCAGTGCTTGCCTTGAAACAGCAAAATGTGAGCAGTAATTGTGAGTGAATGTGAGTGATCTATATATATACAGAAATCATGGCTAGTTTCTTCAGTTACCTATAGGAGAGAGATAACCTTTTCTTGTGATCGAGGTTCGATGCAAGGGATGCACATCCCGAAAGTTGGAGTTAGAAGGTCCGGCCCCTAAATCATTACAAAATGATATCTAACCCTGCAAGTCAAATAACGCATTTTCCCCTCTGTATTAGTGAATAATCCACAACTAACCAAGGGGTAAAATGAGCGTAATAAGTCAGTGCGATTTTCTTGGTAATCTGTATCTGGTTGGTGGTTTCAACCCCTCTGAAAAATATTCGTCAGTTGGGGTTACTATTCCCAATATATGGAAAAAAAACAATGAAACCACCAACCAGGTATGTATTACACTGTATTATTCCTTACCATATCTATATAATTATTCAAATACTGTGGATCCGAAGGCGATTGGGATAGCGTCGGGTACAGTACCTTGCATGTTTTCCAAACCAGAACTAGCCGATGGCGTCTATGTAGATTTTGTGATTCTATGGGCTCTGTACTATGTTGTTTGTTTGAGACCTCAAATGTCGATTCATTTTCAGCAAAACTATGAATGAACCTAACATCGCTATGATATCTTCTACGTTCTTATATATAATTACACAACGCTATACCCAGTTTGAGAACCTCCGAGCAACACATCAAAACGACAGAGCTGCGGTGTGCCAGAGGAAACTTGGGATAATAGTGGTAGCTTTCAGCAACTGCAGGGCTTGTACTTGACCATCAGGGTATATGTACATAAACCTAAAATACGAATTATGGCCAACATGAAATGACAAATGCAAAAGTAATTGTGTATACATTTACTATTTTGTACGCCAGCATGAAATGGCTGAGGTTCAAGAAACAACAATAAATAACCTGAACATCCGCCATTTCATGATTGATCATATCGATCATGGTTTTGAAGAAAACTTTGAAATCAATTTTGGTACTCCAAATATGCTGTTATTTAGAGGACACAAATCATTAGTTTTTGAAGGTTCAAACATACCAGGTGATTGATTCCCATCACAAACATGCAAGTTGGGGTCTCAATCAATCTCAGTCTCAATATCGGTAATCCCACCGATATTACGGATTTAAATTTAAGAAACTGCAGCCACTGAACAATTTGGGTATGTTCATGCCATGTCCGATACATGTTCAACAGCCTTAGAACGATGTTCCACGGCCGTTGAACATCCGCACATCCGCTCCCCCTCTCCACTGGTGAAACTCGGGTAGAGGCGAGAGACACCCAGTAGACAATGTGCACATCTGCTCGGAACACCAACACTAAAACCTCAGTTCGGGTTCGGTTTTAAGATGTTTTAAGTATGTTTTAGATTGTTTTAGTATGATTAAGTCAATGGGATATAGTATGGTTGTAGTATGATGAGTTTAGTTTTTACCAGTAGATATTGGCATTCCGTATCTATGTATGGTTCTTGCATCAACAAATACCGAACATGGCAATTTGATATAGCTATGGTAGATAGATGGATGGATGGATGGATGGATAGATAGATAGATACGTAGATAGATAGATAGACAAATAGATAGATCAAATGGTTCTGGATAAATTGTTGTATAATTAATTCACTGGGAGTCAGATGTGTTTTCACTCACAGACAACAAAACTAAGTTATTCAATTTAAATGACCAATCCCTCCATACAAGCTTGTTGCTATGCCACCTCCAATGAATTGTGAAGAGTTTTAACATCGAAAACAATCAAACATATCTTTTCTTATCTCATCTTTTCTCATCTTTTGTCTGATCTTATCTCATCTTACCCTCTGGTAAATGTGTACATAACTATGGAAAGATCCACCATTTTTAGCTGGGAAAATGCACTATTTCTATGGCCATGGATTCAATAGCTATTTTGACATAACCAGAGGGTATCTCCCATTCATATCCCATTAAATCAGATTAAATCATTATAAAATCCTATTGTTTTTATATGTCATCATATAATTACATCATATTACCAATAGAGGATATGGCCACCAAATTCCACACAAAATTATGGTCATGTGTCTACTGCCACGGCGTCTCGCCGTTTCGGTCCCAGAGGCTGAGATGCTCCCGAGCAAAAACGGCAGCTCGAAGAACATCACCTCAAGGGCTGGCTTTTACTCGCCACGGTTTACGATCCTAATGGGTGAAACTAAATGGCTTACAGAAATTGATTATCAATTATTATATATCAATATATATATATACATATGTTAATAACGTAAGAAATATACATATATATATATATATTAATACATTATCATTATAATCTATAGTTGCAACTATAAACGGGTGAACTAACATGAACTAACGATAGTTGCTGGAAGAAGCGGAGTAGGGCACACATTCCCAGCAGGTCCACAGAAACCTGGTGAAGCATCCGCAAATCCAGGTGGACAATCTTTAAACTTTAAACGAAAACTGGTTGGTGGTTTTAACTATCTTGAAAAATATTAGTCAATGGGAAGGATTATCCCATATATGATGGAATAAATAAATGTTTGAAACCACCAACCAGAAATCATTGGTTGGTATTGGTGTACTTATCCTCAACCTACTGGCCTTGCAAAAACACTGCTCGAGTCTCGAGTCCAAGATCTTCCCTCAAATTTGATGTCATGTGACTTGCTGGTCATTTCTACTCAGAGTCTTAGGAACAAGGTAAATCCAGGTAAAAAATCAATAAAATATAATGCTTTGGGCTGAGTTGTGGTGATCAAATTGTGGCCGAACGAAACATAGGGACTGCATAAGCAAACGTGCCGGAACATGCAAGAACAGATATAATGCAAACGATGTTTGTACATCATGGCTGTTGCCAAATTAGAGGTCGTTTTTTTTTGCGCATTAGAGTGAACATGTCTCTGACTGTGCGCACGCAAGTATCTAAGAGGGACTTCTTATTAGTCTTATGGGACAAAATCCTCTCAAAATATTGTTGTGAAATCACCATGGCTCTTCTGGGGCGCCGTATAGCCACGGCTTGCAACGAGTTGGGAAAAGGCAAGAAGGCTTCGTTGCATTTAGCGCGGATTGCTGGACATGCATCGCAGGCAATCCCACCTTCAATTTGTCGCTCAAATTCTTAGTATAGTTGCTGTAAAGATGTCCACTCCATCACCTTTGATTCCACTTCTATTGCTTCTGTATATCCATATGTTTCTTTCCTTTCAACAAGTTTCCTCAACCCAAGTCTCAAAAGAAACCGCCCCTGACCAACGTCAAACAATCATATCATCTTCGATACCACCAGATCATTGGCTATACCCATTTTGAAGCTATGTTAGATATTCTGAATCGCCTCAAATCACTATAGAACATGGGGAACATCTACAATCATATACCTATAGTATCCTATAGTCAATATATGTTAATATACTCATGTTCACTATCAAAATATATCAATATTCATGTTAAAATATATGTTGATATATTCATCCTAACTATGTTCTATATATATATATATATATACAATCTATCTATATATATAATATATTTATTTATATAGTCAATATATGTTTATACATTCATCGCCCGTGCTGCACCGAGTCGCCATCTTGGCACTCAGCGAGGTCCGTCCTTGGGACGCCAAGATGCCGCCGTTGGCGCTGCTGACGACCCCGGCGAAGAGGAAATTCAGCACCTCGGCGGGGGAAAAACAATGAGGGACGTTGAGAAAACGTTGGAAAACCTGAAGAATAATCTGAAGTTGAGTGAACAACACTATACACATATCTTGACATATATGTACATTTAACCTTTTGGTTTTCCCAAATTGCAGACGATGAATCCTGAAACGAAGAATTCTTGCATATTTCAAAGTATCTAGGAACAATGATTTGCCGGGGAATTGAACATTAAGTTTTCACTCATCTTCCAAGTTTGTCATATGTTTTTATTTTTTAGTGATGTCAAATTCAAAAAAAGTAATATTCCTCTGCGAGCTTACATTGTTTACAATTCCGCCACTCGAAGAGTCTGGCCTGTCAGATCTGTCAGTTCCATCGCCCCGGTACAAAGACAAGGCGCGATTGGAATCAAAAGTTCCGAAGCCAATTGTTGAACTACCTGAGTATGTTTTCTTGCTGAACTTCAACGTGGGAGCATGAATCTGCAATGAAGCGGTCCAGTGGAACAACTCAACCTGCCGTGAAATCTAGACGAGCTCCGGCGTGGTTAGTTGTAGGTGTATATATATAATATATAATATATATATATATATATATAATATACATAATATACATAATATATATATGTATATGTAGATAAGCATACATGTGCATATATATATATACATATTATGTAGATACACATCATGATAAACATCGAAGTTTACCCTGGACGCCATTTTGTGTTTGCGGCAACGGTGGCGTTAACCGCATCGTTGCGCCCAGCGTCGGGGTCGTTGGTCATAAAGGCCATGAGCTCTTTACGGAGCGGCAGCACAATGGCGCCAAAGACGGCCTTGGGACTGCAACCGGGATAGATACTGTCTCACGGCAGTAGATAATGAGACTTCATGTATGCTGTTGCTAGAAATTATTGCTTGTATTCTATAGTTTGTATATTAGATTCATGACAATATATGATAATTAAAGACTATGATTGAGATGTTTGTGCAAATGTAGATGCATATATATATATATATGTGTTGATATTATAATTAGATATATATATATATATTATTATGTGTATTATATTATATATATATATATCAGGACATATACCCACTGAATCCCACTGATATGCTCCCCATTGGGAATTGCCATGGCATGTGGGTAAATTTTCATGAGATGAGACTTACCCATTTGTCAGATCGCGTCCCAGGAATCGAACGTATATATATATATATATTGATCGTGATTATTCATGATCTACATATGTCAAAATCTCTCAGTGCATACATTGTGAGAGTGTGATTATCCGATCCCAAAGTATCTATAAGTACAAGTCTCTGAGATAGGCTTATAATGCTTTGCACACTTATAGATTATGTATCTTTGCTAGCTAGTATTCTAAAAGTGCCTACAGCACTCCAAAATAAATAGAGCTGTCTTGTTCATGATCTTGAATAACATATGTTACATGTTTTCAAACCAAAGGAGGGAAAGCATCCAATTAAAACAACGAAAAACCTGAGGCATACCTGCTTGGAGCACACATAGGCTCAACTCACGCATCTGGAAGCAAATCCCGGCAGCGATGTCAGTGGCCAAACCCTCTATGAATAGGCATTTTAAATAGGGGAATCGTCCATAAATGGTGGATGTTCAAGCAAAAAAAAAACATTTTTTCTAATCACCGGAGGGTAACCATGAAGGACCGAATCTGTGAGTGAAAATTGTGACACATACAGCACATACACACCTTATTCGAGCATAGAAATTGCGTCCGAGGAACGGTGAGTGCAGCTTGACACAAAAGGCATAGCCATGCGGTGCGGCAGGCGTCCTGGCAGCTGATCTCAGATGCAAACATAAAGTTGTTCACACGGCGGGGCTCCCTAGCTAAGGTGACTTAGAATTAACTTGGTCAACTAGGGTTCATCAGGGATAAAACATGATAAAACTACGTAGAGTTAATGGATTTCACTAAACAAAAACATCGCCGGAGGGCAACTTGTACCCAACCAAGGCTTCCAGGTTTCCGCAGTTCTCTGTTTTCGGTAGGAGCAGCGGATGACAAGAGGACGTTTGTTGAACTCATAGAAAGTCTCCATCGGCTGACGGTGGCTTCTCAACAGTTGCCTATCTCCTCTCCTTACACGTAGGAAAAGTCAAGGTCTGGTGGGTGGTTCAGCTCCCCTGAAAAATATCTCGACATTGGGGATCATCCCATGTCTATGATTGAAAATAAACTATATTCGGAGCCAGTTACATTGGCGACCTATCCATCACATTCCCATGTTTAAATCAACATAACTCCCTATCTTTTGTTGGTTGAAGAACCTCGCGACTATCCCCAGAGGTGAGAACTTCAGCGACTCGCCCCGCACCAGGCGGGCCTGCGAATGGCCTTGTCCCAACTTCATGCCCACGCGAATGGCCGTCAGTGAGGAGAACGTGATGAGCAAACAAATCCTGGGACAACCGGACGATGGGGGGGGCGCAACGGATTCCACGCTGGGACCCAAGCGAAGTTGGTGAACACAACTCCAATGTCAATAGGGTTTAGGAGGTTATAAACCAGCTTATAACTGGGGGGCCCCAGTTATTGTGTCATCATGTGTCGCCATAAAGGCCCAACCTAAATCGGCCAGGATGCGTGATGGGCACGGTAGCTGATGTAGCAGCAGTGCTGGCAGCGACTTGCAGCACGCCCAAGGTGCCGACCAAGAGCGTGGTGGATTGGCTGATCAAAAACCTGGGGTTGGCCGTGGCCCCAGGGGGGCCCCATGGGTTTGTGTCTGTTGGGCCCATGAATACTCTAGTCACATACGTGTACCACATAAACCCAACAGTTAGCCAAGTGAAGTGAGTCAAGTTAGTATCTGCAATTGTATAAGTGGGACTAAAAACATAGTAAACTAACTCATAATTGGGATGGGCCTTCCTGTTGAAACTTGAAACGAGGATGAAATAGCAATTTCCTACTTGGATGTGCATCCCAGTTGGTAAGTGGCTCATAACTGGGAATATCCACTCACAATTTGGAACTGCCCCAAAGTTGAAGCTGGGAACAAACTCAGATCCACAAACTGTAGACCTTCTATAGGGAGACTGGCCCACAACCATCACTTTTTGGGATGTTGATGGGTTATAGATTGATGTTTTTTGCGCTAACGTTTGAGGATTGAATGGTTAAACCAGGTTTAGATGGTGTATTTAGGTCTGATTAGTTGACCGGGGAGTTCACCAAACATAGGGTCCGTTTGGGTTTGTCATGCTTTGTCTACAAATGTAGAAATTATATAAACCAAATTCAGTTTAAACTCTAATGGGATGTAACTAGGGGAACTTGTTTCTTCTGATTTTTTATTTATCACAGCCCAAATGAATCCAACATGGCCCTTCTGCATCGAAGTATGGTATGACGAGGCTGAAGAAACCTCAGCTCTCTTTGCCTGGGCCTCCCAACATTGTCATACTCCCACTTATGAAGCCCGGTTGCAATTTAATGGATTCCTTCATACTTCATTCTCGGGAAGTAACATATTTTAGGATGAAAGGAATATACAACAATATATGATATCTGATGTTTATATATATACGTATATATGTATACTCATGCATTTTAGTGTATAGGGACCCAAGAAAATGGACAAGTAAAAATCGTGAACCTTTTCTGCATTTTTTTTAAATAAACCATAGGTCAAACAAATCCGATGTTGTTTGGTTACACACCCGGCCATGGATCCCATGCCCAATCTGAGCTCAGGTGGCTGAAGAATCATGGTGGCGACCTGAGGAAGCACCTGGTTGAAGTAGGGCTTCACATATTTCCTGACCAAAAAATGGCGGCCACAAATTTGGGTGGAACTTATGCCTGCACATGATGATGTTCATGAGTTTTAATGTGGAACATGATGATCAATGGTAATGATATGTGATGATCAGCATTTGGCTGGGGCTTGGGGGAAAAAACACATTGGATTTTATGAAATATATCATAATATATCCCAAAGCTGATGATTTTAATGGGACAATTTATCACGATCAACTATATATAATCCAGGACAAACCATTTTTTGGGGTAACCTTCATTTAGATACAGTAAACCTTGGATGATAAGGATCATCCAAACTGTAGCTGCAGCCAAAGATCCCAGTTATGTTTCGAAGTACAACCCACTACTGGACTATTTATTTATGGTTTCCCAGCATTATTCAAGCATCTAGTGGGGCTTAACAATATAACCTACCATGAAAGACCTGATAGACATGGATATGTAAACCTATTTGGTAGAGATACCCCGGCGAGTGTCTTCTTTTTTGCGTGGGACTTACATACAGTATACAGTATATATATATATATTCTTAATTATTATTAGTATTCTTAATTATTATTATTAATAATAATTATTAATAATTATATATATATATATATCATACACATATATCACACATTCATACACACATACATATATATATATATATATATTTATTATTTATTATCATTAATTATTATTATTAATAAAAATTATTAATAATTATATATATATATCATACACATATATCATACATTCATACATATATACATATATATATATTATTTATTATCATTAATTATTATTAATAATAATAATTATTAATAATAATTATATATATATCATACACATATATCACACATTCATACACACATACATACATATATATATTATTTATTATCATTAATTATTATTATTAATAATAAATATTAATAATAATAATTATATATATATATATCATACACATATATCATACATTCATACATATATATATATTACAGATATTATAGATGATGGTTGAAGCCTTGCAATTGGCAAAAGATTCGTTCCCCACTTTTTCGTTCGTCTCTGCTCGGTCTCCACCAAGCTTCCTCTGGAGAAAGTCACAGGACATGCCAGGCCATGTCTTGTGATGCTCCTAGAGAAAAAAAGTCCGGTTGTCCAACACAACATCCATGTTCAAATGGAGAAAATGGAGACACACTATCTTTTTCTGGCCTTTTTCATGTGTTTTGTTGATGTCAACCCCAGATTTGTCTTATGATTAGTCCCATTTCAACTATTCCGATGGGATTCATGTCAGTAGAAAAACAACATAATTACATAATAGTATATAGGAGTATCATATATATATGTATATGTATTCTACGGTGAGATTCAAATTCTCCGGGATGGGTTCACTGCACTGATTGATCTGACATGAGATCTCGTTTTGGAAGACTTGCGCCCAAAAGACTCTTGAAATAACCAGAGGGTAATCCCATTATTACCATGGTATTTCCATTAAATGCCATTAAATCTTGATAAATGCTATCTGATATATCTGATATATCTGCCATAATCAACCATTTCCGACTTCAAGTATATACAGGGTCAGAAATACACTGATCGATGGTCTGCCATGGATGTGAAAACCAGGGGGGTTCCCCATGGAAACCGACCATCCCCCTTGAGGGGGCTCCTTCTTGAGCAAGAACATGTACCTGGGCATCTCTGAAAATGGTGAATTTATAGGAATTTATGGTAAGTTCAATGATCAATGTGGCAAAACATATGATTAATCATGGAACATTAGGTTCAACATGCTTCAATTAACAATCCTAATGCATATATTATACATATATATATATATTATATATATATATTCACAATATCTACTGATATTTATTGATATGGATCCAAAATCACTCTTCAATATCTCATGCTTGCTGGTTGCATCCCCACTGCTTGTACTGGTACAAACCCCAGGAATGACAGGACTACATAATACTATGATGGAATCCCCATAATTGTTTTGTAATACATCACCATTTTTATGGGTGCGAACAAAACCATTCCCCAATTGTAGGTTTATGGCATTGGGTTGCCCAGATTAAGATAATCCCATATAATCCCACTGCTGTCATAATCTTTGCACCTCCCCTCTTTTGTTAACATAACACCTTCGTCTCAGCCTCGCTCCAAGCTGCACCCAGTAGAAGAAACTCTGCGCAATGCGCGAGGCGCTGATGCTCAATGCTGCACCGATGAAACCCAAACCGCCTACCTGGGATTGGTCCAAAAGGGATTTAGCTACCAAACATTGGGATAAATGTATGGATACATATGGATATTGATATGTGTATATACCATATCATAAATACACACAAATATATAGATATAGATATTATGGATATATGGATATAGAGGTAGACATGTTCATCTGGGATTGATCCCAGAAGTGGGATGGATCCAACAAATGGAGATCTAAGCAATAAAATGAACAGATTTATATTGGATTACATTGGATGTATAAACAATAAACATGATCTGGGTATGATAAAAAAACAAAAGAACACACATATATATATATATACATAGAACAGTAGGGGAATTTCACCAAGAAACCAAGATCTTTGGATCCATTGCTGGGATTGATCCAATCATGGCACCGTTTTTTCGGATCCAATCGTGGCGGCTACCAACATCCAGGGCTCGTCCCGCTACCTTGTGGCTACCAATCGTTGAAGTCACCGGAATGATTTGTTGATAAAAAGGGAACGAACATCATTAAACAACAACCTTGTTGGTGGTTGACCTACCCCTCTGAAAAATGATGGAGTTCGTCAGTTGGGATGATGACATTCCCAATATATGGGGAAAAAAACAATGTTCCAAACCACCAACCAGCAACTCCAAGAAGTGTGGGGCTTTACTATAACATGTCCCTTAAACTGCCTTAAACCAATCCAATGATGAACAAAAGGAACGAGCGTGTCATTCACATCGACCAAGCTGCGCGAAAGAGCGTCCCTTGAGGTCCTCCAAAGACCAAGAGCCATAAGAACAACCTGGGCCGTGTCACCACATGGCGCCAAAAAAAAGGGGCCAAGGGGATGGACAAATCCAGCTGGAAAAGCGATCCAGGGGAAGCTCTCAACTTTCCCAGCATGATCTCCATCTGCATGAAATAGATTGACATAGGCTGACCATACCCTTGGTTTCTGCCAATTTATGACAATTTTGGGTGAAAAAAACCAAAGTTCTTGATGGTTTATCACTGTTTATCATGAGTTTCCCTATTCCAATGGCTATGTTGGGATCTCCCCCATTTTCAAACACACCCATCTGCTGGGGGCTGAGTTGCTGCACCCAGACCTGACCTGGCGCCAAGGAACGCGTTGACGACCAGAAAAATGAGGCCAAAATACATGGCGGGCCGGGCCTTGCCTGGCAATCTGGCAATCTGGCAATGGAAACTAGCTGTTTCTTCAGATAGTTATGCCAGTTACGCTCTATTTGTGGTCCATGTTCATTGTGCTTCATATATGTTCATAAACCATGGGGAACTTTTCACATTCCCAAGTTGGATTGCTGGAGGGAGTGATTCAGATGAAAAATCATATGCTGGATTAGACCCACGGCGGACCAGAACTGGCACTGCCTGGTTCATCACATGGGTTTGTCTAAGAGGGTATGTGATCATTTTGATGGTTGAAACATGTTGAAACTTTGAAACGGTCATTTTTTCCGCATTTGATGGCCCTAAATTTGATGCCAATCCCAATTTTGATACAAACCCATCTGATATTGTTGGTTCTATAACCCATATCCCATGATACCCCAAGACATCCCACAATACCTCCATGAAATGGTTCCCGCACCTTGGGCCTGGAAGTAGACCCTCATGCTCACATACCAGGAATTGGGAATAACCCAAATGGCATTGTACCTTGGCACCACGATCAATGGAAGTGCTCTGGCCACTCAGTAGATTGAACTAGTGTGGTGCTTTCAGCCAATACAAAACTGGCTAATTGGAAGTTATCTTCTAAGCTAGGATTGAACACAAAGGACTT
The DNA here is from genome assembly GCA_947184155.2 of Cladocopium goreaui. Classification (NCBI taxonomy): domain Eukaryota; class Dinophyceae; order Suessiales; family Symbiodiniaceae; genus Cladocopium; species Cladocopium goreaui. The sequence continues at coordinate 200,314 of CAMXCT020006722.1, read as the reverse complement.
TTTTTTGCCTCATTAACGCTTGAACACATACAATCAATTCTATTGGCTAGAGATATCCAAATGTTGATTTAAAAAACACCTACAGCATATAACATAATGTAACACATGTTGCTGTTGTTGCTGGTGTTGTTGCTGGTGTTGTTGTTGGTGGTGGCGGTTAAGGATACCAAACCACCAACCACATCACTTGGCTGGGCAAGACCCCGGAATATTTTTCCAGATTTGTCATGATTCGTCCATCATATATTGGTTGATTTTCCAATAAGGGATTCAGTCACAATAGCATGTTACTTAGTGTCAACCCGCGATTCATGGTCGTTTCAACATTGTTGAATCACTTCAACCACTTCAATCCTTGTATTTGCTTGAGGAAGCCTTCCAAAAAATACAGACATATGCCATATAGATTTTCTAAGTATTGGATTTCCTAGTGGAAAAGTATTCTCAAAAATAATCGACTCAGCAAAATTGGGCAAATTTCAAGTTTCCTATTCAATCACCAATATCATGTAATTATAATGTAATATACCTTGTAATATATCTATATATGCACATATAAATCCCATATAATCATATAGATGCCCATTAGAATCCCAATAGATCACTGCTTTCAAATAGTGGTTTCCCTGCGGGGAAGGAGCCGAGCATAGACCCCGGCGAGGAAACACACCTGCTAGGCATGAAATTGATGCAGGACTGGGAATCTAACTGGGGATATAATGTATATATATATATATGATATATGTATGTATATATATATATAACCGGGTTCTGATATAAATATAATGATTCAATGTTATAAACCAACTTCCGAACTGGTTTGCACCCCCAAGTAGGGGCAAAACCCTCAAAACTAGTCATATTCAATTGCAAGCATATGTGGATAACAGGTATGGATTAGAACCTAGAAGACACACGTGAAACCACAACTTTCATCAATATTAATCAGATTCACATGTGTCACCGACAATTTCATAATATTTCATATATTTATAGTGGCTAATGGCCAAACTTGAAAGACATGTCTTCTGTACGTTCTCATTGATCATTGTTGGGTTTGTCTGAAAATTGTGTACCCTGGGTACCCTCAAAATCCAGGAGTTCTGAACCACTTACTGTACAAGGTGGTGATCGCTAAGTTGGTTTATTGCATTCTACAACCCCAATATGAATTAATTATCTATCATTCATGGAGGTTACATGGAGCAAAAACCACCATCCACTACCGCAACATGGCCATGCCACGCCTCAGGTTTGAAGTGGAAGGCCCCTAAGATCTGATCCACAAAAAAGAAACCCGTGATGAAGGGAATGGTCCCCAAGGTGACGCAAAAGAGAGCCAGCCTTGAGGTCGCGTCACGGTCCGTGGGAACCCCGCATCGGAAGGGAGTCTGCGAGTCTGTAAGAGGTCAGGGTTGAAGGGTTTCTAAGCAATGTGTTTTAAAATATGAAGTTAAACCAAATAACCTCTCCACTGAAAGTTCACTTTGAAATGGGAAGTCTTGAAAAATACAGCCTGGTTAAGCATCAAAAGTAGCATGATTCTCCCATTGGACACGGATCATAAACCCACCAGAGCTTGGCAGTCAGCAATGACTGGGTGATTCACTCAATCAAACATCAGTCGATCTACCAGTTTACCACCAAAAAGACCAGCCAGTGGCTGTTAAAGTAATCATGAAGGACACCTGATCATAAGTCCCCATTCAGTGGATTATCCCATCTATAAATGGTGTTTAACTAACTATGGTTACACGGTTACACAATAATTACTAACCCCAAGTGGAGTACAGTATGCATGATGTTATCCCATGATATCCCATGTATAAATAAAACTTAAATGCGTTATAGGCCCATTTACCAATCACTTACAGCCCCGCTCCGCGCCAGTTTTCAGCTGTCCGAGTGGCTTGAGCCACGTACCAACCATGTGGAAGTTTCCAGAGCCATAGGATTGGGCGATCAGCCTCAACATGTGCAATAAGACCACAAAAAGTGGAAAGAAACTACATAAACCACAATATCATGTATATACTATATATATATATATATGTATGTGTGCGTATATGCATATATATATATATATTATTTACATATTTATATAATATATATATATATATCATATATCCATTTGAAACATGAGCTAAAGTCAAATGCCGCAGAGTGGTGATATCTTTGCAAACTAACGTAATAACATCATGAAAAACAAACATGAGGAGCCAATGTTTAGCCAATGTGTCTAAGGAACACGTTCAGAAAATGTCCCTGGAATCAGTGGCGCAATCCGATGTGGTGACTATAGGGAAGTCCATGGGTTCTGCAGAACAAGCCACGGGTTGAGGCCGAAACACATGGCCAGCAACGGTGTGGTCAAGAAATTCGTCACCATATCCTGTCGGGTGGCATTCTGAAAATACGGGAAGCCGCCAAGCAACAGTTTTCCATGTTAATCTCTTTCGGATCACTTTTCTAATCAACCCAAATGTATCCAAATGTCCAAATGTCACTATGATACTATAAATCAAACAACTGAACCGGAATTGCCATGAACCCATGCTCCCAACCAGCAATGGCAGATTTCTTGCACCACTAAGCCCCGAAAAAAAACACATCTTATTGCTGGCTGCAGTCGAGATTCAGACAGACTGGAGGCAGCCAAATATTGTCCTCAATGGATTGGTTGGGAACATCGGAAACCGGCTTTGACCCTCAAAAACAAAGGGATTTGGTGCAAATTTCCTCAAAAAACCAATGCTGCGAACAAGAGGACACAGCAATTTGGCACTACAAAAAGGGCAAATCTCACAACAGCTTGTCCCGAAGTCTCAATCCCCCAGTGAAGGGCACCATGTAGGTTGCACTTCCCCAGATTTCCCCCTTACAACTGCAATGTTCGGGTCACCATTTCTGGCCAATCCATGCCAATCCCATATTGGTGATACTCTGGAGGATTCAACCGAAAATATGGACCCAATCCTTCCATGGACTTCGGAGTGGACCCACATAGATGGTTGGATTATGTTGGATTACTACCCACAACCAGATCAGCATTATATATATATATCACCACTGTTGTTGGTTAATGAATAAACATCCATGTATGGTTTTCCAATGTTTTTCATCACTTCCCCATTTTAGATGGTAATCCTCTGTTTTCCTTGCTTAGGTACACATGTTTGTCTAGTAAATGCATTTTAAATCCCATATGAATCCATACGATACTTATATAAAATATCATATTAAGTTATATATATATATATCTCCAAACTCAATTTCTACCCTTTCTCCACCCCAAAACGCGAAGCCGCGCCACGTGAGGTGTAGATCTCGGTGCCGTTTTGTAGACTCTCCAGCGATGTGATGGCCAGGGTGGTGGGATAAGCGTTGGGCATCTCGTAACCGCTCAGCAGGGTGGGCACGGGATACCTGGGCGCAAACTACGTTGTGGGGCAGCCATTGGGGCGGGCGAACACCTGAAGAACATGTAGAAAACCAAGGGATATCCTCGGAAATGTCCGACAAATCATTGGTAACAAGTGATGCTGAATGTCCAAAACCCAGCAACAATATACAATGAAAGGGATTCAACGAAGAAACTGATTTGACTTGACCAGCCAAAATGGTGCTTGAAATGGCCACATATTTTGCCAATTGATTTTCAGTCCGCTTAATATCGGTATATCTCGCGGTGTGTTTCAGTTTAGACCCCTGCCGGCGTGCTTTGGCGCTTTGGCCCATGAACGAATTCATGTTTTCAGAACTGGACAGTGATTCCACGGCCAAATTTATCCCCAAGTAGTTGTGATTTCACCAGCTGGTTTGACCCGTCATAACACTAAAAAAACAGGTTTCAGTCTTTGGAGATTCATCCAACTGAGTCCTCGACTGGCTATGGGTCAAAAACCGGTGTCCATATAACATTTCGTTCACAACAAATAGGTTTGTCTGAAAACAGGATACCTCCAACATGATCAAATTGTCACCATCAAAAATGACGTGACTTGGTGACTTGGTGTAGCCCCAAATCTTTGACCCAAACCCCACCCGACCCACCAGGCCGATCCAGGCCGATCCAGGCGGCGTCACCGCCGGCTCCGAGACGTCCGACCCCACGCCGCCGCCCTCGTGGAGTTCCGTTGCCATCAAGGGTCGTGACGTCAAGTGCCCCACGCAGGCAGAGTCCATGGAGAACATGGCGAAACGACAAAACCTCGAGCATAGCTGGAAAAATGGTGGTTATACAAAGTAGGGACCACAATATAGCTAAGTTGGTTGCCGGACATAACTCCAATTTCACGACTAGGATTATAACTACGAGTACATAGAGTTATTATTGGGGATGAAAAACAACTTATAACTGGGGGCCAGCTTGTAGCAATTATTATAATAGTAAGTGGTTGGGTATAGATGGGTCGTAGTGGATGGTTAGTAATAATGATGAACAGTACTAGATGGTTAGTGATAGTATGGGATCATAGTACGGGATTGACTGGTGAAGGACAACCATCTGCTCATAGAGGCTATGTCCTCTTTAAATTAACTATTGATGATTGATGGTTTGTTGATGGATTAACACCTATTATTACATATTATTACATAATACTACATAATACTATTGATTGATGGTTTATTCTTGCAAATAAATTGAAGAATGGATGGACGGACGGACGGTCTTCATGTTTCAGTGGTATTTCATGTTCATGACAAATTTGAGATACCATGCAAGGAACCGTATTTTTATTTCTGTCCACTATTGTATGTTCCTAACATGTCAACAAACAAACATATCAAAAATAACCCAGAAGTTTACCATTCACAAAAGTCTATCCACTTCTAAGTTGAATAACGCATGCTGCATCTCGGTACCCGATTGGATTAGGACCCCCTGTATTTCACTAGACTAAGATTACACAAATGAACATGATCAGGGATTGCTGACCTTACGCGGACATACTCAAAATATGTCCGCAAGGCAATGCTCGATTCCATGTGATGCATGAACAATCATGAACATGTCAAAGAGCAAAATAAATACACTGCAAAACACAGTACAACAGCAAGTTTTCACGGGTTGGACTTTCTCAAACATTGTTCGTCCTGGTGGAACCACAATCTCATCCCTGGACCAGTGGAGGCATAATATATACATAATTATTTATATATATATATTCTATATTATAGATATCATCACCTAGACATCACGATGTCGCAAAAATGAATAACCACACAAGAAACTATTGTGTTTTCCTATTTTTTTCACAAGGTAACATCGTGGAGAACCAGTTTTGCATAGAGTATTCACTGTGTTGTCGGCTTATGCACATGTATATGGGGGGATATAATGCAACCGGGCACCTACATCTACTTACATGTGTTTCATGTTGCAGCAAAGGTTGATCATTTTCCAGACATTGAGCATCCGGAATGGATACATTAGGATAATGAATATCCGCTTACTGGATTGCACTCCAATCAACTAACATAGATATGGAAAACCCACCATTCCATCTGGAAACAACCATGGGATGGATTCCCATATGGCCCATATGTATCCATATGTATTATCTTGTTCATTTACTGGAGAGCAGATCATTTTATATCAATGCCTAACCATTCGCAACCATTGTTAACTGCTAGCATCATGGGGTTGGGAACTATATGAGTAGCTCCTTGGCTCATTGAAAAATATGGATATCCGTAGCTCGGAAGTGCCTCCCTGATAAGCACCGGATAGACTATTAAGCAGTATTTGTATGTATTTGTAGACTAACATAGATGTGGAAAACCATGGAAAACCAATCTTTGATCATTTCCCTGGGCTTTCCCCATCAGTTGTCCACATGTTAGTTAGTCTAGAGGGTAAGCATGGAGTTACTCCCTCTTCGATCCACGGAACATGCTCACAGCGATGGGCCATCCCAGGGCCCACATGGGCTTTAGCTCCTGGGAGATCTTTGAAAGTCATTGGGTTGATTCGATGACAAGGATGACGGTTCCAACTGCATGTACTTACTATACTCATTATTATACGTAGTTACATGTGTATATATATATGTATACAGGATATATATATATACAGGATATATATATAATTATATATAATTATATATAATTATATATAATTATATATAATTATATATATATATATGTATTAAATATATTTAAATATGTAATTATGTAAAGACACATACACACACAGTCACAAAGAAACCAGATATTGATATACACATACATTCTTACCCTTTTAATTGCTGTTGTGTCTGCCTCGGTTGATGTAGACACTCATGTAGGACACCCATCAAGTATTGGTTAATTGGGATTCCGGCGAGTGTCAACCAGTTCGGGGGTTTCCCGCGATGTTTGAGTACACCAAAGGGTAGGTTCCATAAAGACATCATTTCCCTTATTCATGGACACTACAATACCCCGATTCCCAATTAGTTGCATACTAATTCCCCAGATGCAATTTTGGTTACGTGGTTATGGGTTAAAACCTATTATTACATAATACTACATAGAAATACTACCATATTTGCTAGGTACCAAGGTTTTGACCCATAACCACATCAAGGAATAAAGGATAAAGGCCCCTCCAGCGCGCCTTGCGTGCGAATAGCGCCCATGGTTCCAGGTGTTCTTCATCCAGCAGCGCTGTCTGCTGACTGCGACGTGCTTCCGCCATGGCAGAGAAAGGTGCGGAGAAAGGATGGGTTGAATGGTGTGTGATATTCGGTAGATTCATGTATAAATATATATATAATATGTATTAGTATGTTTTTATATGTCGTGCATTTGTTGTTTAGTAATTATTCGGATAGTACAATGTCTGGATGAGTTTTGGTGGCTGGGAGGTTCGGTTTACCTTCATGATTCATGCTGCGCATGATGAAGATAAGAACATGGAGAGGATACTGTAGATTCTAGGTATCCATCCACCGATTTGAGATTTGCAGTCTTTCTTGTTTCCACACTATGATGTACTTTTGACTGTTTCAAGTTGCAAGTGATTATTTGACTTTCATGGAAGTGTATTCTTCCACTGCAAGTCTTGCTGCCATTTGATCCAAATTTGGGGAGTCCGCTTTTGATTTCGGAAATCGCTTGCAAGAGTCTGCCTTCAGCCTTCATTCCATGCATTCTTTCAGACCCCTAATTTTCAAGTAATTCACCGATCGCCAGTGCTTCTGCAATTTTGGAGGCCAACCTTTGCTGCAGGGGAAGCCTCTAGAAACTTCTTAGCTGAAACAACTTGAACCTCCTGCTGGTGATCTTCCGCTTCATGGTTGCTTGGGTTCAGTGCCAACTGAACCGTGTTCAAAAGCCCAGTTATTGCTGGTTCATATCCCCATGATATTACCCCATGTTTAGACCCAACGAGAACCAATGTTAGGGATTTCCCCTACAAGGTGAAGGCCCCCAAACGATAGCTAAGTTGGTAAACAACGGTAAAATATAGTTTCAGTAACTGTTGTTTTTGCCAGATACAACTGTAGTGTTCATTGGAGACATAGTTATAAACCACCAAAACCTCAGAAGCTCACTTGGTGAACGCCCCTGGTGCGGGCCTTTGTTGATTGGTCAACCCCATCAGCGCAGCATGCCACCATTTTTTTCTCAATTTTCTAAGAGCTCATAAGCGCTCATGAGGCCAATCTGCTGAGTGACCTGGGCCAGAAGTCCAACTGGGCAAACATTTCGATTGGCCATGGAGGGACAGTTAACTAATTAAGTGGCTAGTTAAGAAATTAGTTAGTTCACCAATCATTAACTAAGAGATTGTGTTATAACTAGGCACTTATTGTTAACTCATTGACATAGCGATTGGGACATAAACAGGGTTAAACTGCCTGATCAGTCAGTACTAGTGCCCTATGGTACTCAACTAGTACCTTTAGTCTAGTGCTGGAGTTAGTTCCTTATTGCCAAATGATCAATAACCTCATGACATGAACTGACTCATCCTTATTGATTTTTTGATCTTGTCGTCAAAATACAGCAAAGATGCAAAACTTGTTATGTTGTAATTGTTTGCCTTTTTTACCATGCTGTTTTGCAAATTGGAAGTGGATGCACAATGGGTGTGCCATACGGTTTTGTGGTTTGAAGTGAGAAACTTTGAGTTCCGGACACACGTCAACAGGCAACTTCAGCTCACAACATAGCAAGTCACCCAGCAATCATGACACTCAATGGGAAAGTGTCACTAGTTCACCACTCAAGTGAATGGCTACTGGATTTCATAAATGCGTTGTTTGTTTCCCGAATGCTATTCCTTTATCTTTAAAGGATCTTTCAGCTTCTTCCGGGATGACAATTTGTTGGTGAAATATCATCCCCGTTATATCTCTGTATATCACAGTGAAGTCACCACATTTTTCGATAGGTCCTAGTTTTGACAAATCTTTGGTCCCTGATCTTCCCAGTTCCATGGATCCAAATCATATTGTTCCATGGTTGGTATTCCCAAGATATCCCCATATTCCGATGAACCTTCTCAGTATTCTCATGATATTCCCATGATATTCCCATGATATTCTCATGATATTCCCATGATATTCCCATGATATTCTCATGATATTCTCATGATATTCCCATGATATTCCCATGATATTCCCATGATATTCTCATCTGGGTTGGTGTTTCGACTGGCCCGAAAAATTTTAAGAATATAGTGCGTTTTAGTGGATCTGGAGGTGGGCTGACCAAGTGTATCACTAAAATCCAAGTTGCATGCCTGTGCCTGTACAATGATGACCCCTTCTAGAATTCGCAATCCAAGCATGTACCCCCCAACACTTGTCATGTCTTATGGCCATTTTTTCTCGCTTATCAAAGCAATTGTAGCAGCTCATCGGTCAACCTTCACCTGCACAGAGCAGCAGAACAAAAAAGATGAAAAGGCTCTTGTCCGATAAAAATGCTGAAGAAATTGCGCAAAAGAGAATGTCCAATGTTGAAAGTGCCAGCTGGTACAATTTTTCTTTGCCAATAAGCTCCTTCGATAGCCTGCTCCCCATTCAGTGGCTGTTTCTAGGTACAACTTATTACTGTAGCTGTCGCAACCATGGGCCATAACATAAGCAAGGTTTTTTTGTCTAGCGCATGCATCAACCGTATATAGTAGCGTCAGGTCTTACAAAATAAATAAAGATGGACAGTGGATCGTGGACCTGCAGACCATAGACTTTGAACCGCAACAGATCAGGGCCTGCGCAATGGCAGGACAGCACAATAATAAAGCAAACCCCTGCCAGCTTTCATGTTTTTCTGAATTCCGGCTGCTGGAATGTCAAACGCCGCTCAGTCAGCGCGGTTGATGTTGGCAGCACCATCTTTCATCCACTTCCTGGACTTTGGCTCAGGGCAGCAAGCGTTCAGCACCACAGAGCTCCACATGCCACAAGACCACATACGAACACGCCAGCAGCTCCAAGATCCCCGAGTACCGGCAACGCAGGCGGAGGAAGCAATCAGCTCTGGCCAATCTTTGCACCATTCAGCAACGCACTGTTTGGAAGTCGGCTGCCGTCGGTCCAGAGGCTTCATGAGTGGCTTGCCAGTAACAACTTCAAAGACCACGCAGCCAAAACTCCACAAATCCACTGCCCTGGTCAATGCTGCCTGCAAAGCCACTGGTCCAGACACCAAATTCCACAGCTCGGGTGGTCGGTAAAAGGGCGTCACATATTCTGTGAAGCGTGGCTCGGTTGTGGGTATTGGGCCTGCAACTGTTGCCCGTTCTCCCTGCGGTGCCGAAGATTTGGATGGACCGTGGACCGTGGACTGTGGACCTGGAAGGCGAGGTGCAGGCTCTGACATGCCGAAGTCACACAGCCGCAGCTCTCGCAGCTCACCGCACCACAGAATGTTAGCCGGCTTGATGTCCAAGTGCAAGAGTTTGGCCTCATCGTGCAACACGCAGATTGCAGCCTCCAATTGCAGCAACAAGTGTTCAACCAAGTCTTGGGGCATTGGGCCTCCAGCGTTCAAGCGGGCTGCCAAACTAACCCCACTTTAGGACAGTGCCAACCAGGGCCATGATCGTCCTGAGGCGTCAAAGTCCAGGACCACAGGAAACCATTGGCAATGCGGCATTGCCAGCTTCCCGAGCTTCTCGTAAGTAGCAAGCTCAAACGCTGCCTCATGATGTGCTTGCCGGCTGCGGTAGACTTTGATGGCACAAGACCGGCCATTTGGGCAGCAGGAAGAAAATACCTTTCCATAAGAGCCACTACCCAGCTGATCCTCTACCACGGTGTAACTGCCAATGCAGAACTTGCGCTGGGCATGGGGCAAAGCATTCCGGGGGGCTAGCTCGGATTCACCGCGATCCTCGCACTTGCCCGGCCGCAAGCACTTCCGAACATCGAAGCCCAAACGCCCCATTGCGTCCCTTTGTACTTGGAATTCTTCAAGGCTTTTTTGTGGAAAGGAGCCTTCTGCTTGTCATCCAATTGTTTCCAAAGCGCCGCAACTCTTCGCATCTCTGCTTGATACTCAGACTTTGAAGCTCCTTTCTTGACTTTGGTGTTCTCACCCAAAAATAGGGCGAATGCCCTCCTTGCTTTGGGATCCAAACTTTGCTTCACTGCCATGCGCCTGGCACTCTGCCTAGGCTTGGCTGTTTTGCCTTTGGTCTTCACAAGGGACTTGCGGCCACTTTGTTGCGGCTTGGCTGCTCCGCCTTTTTTCACATGGTCGCTGCACTGGGAAGGCTGGGCTGTTTTGCCCTTGGTCTTCGCAATTGCTTCAATGGCAGTCTTGCATCGCAGTCTGATTTGTGGACAGAAGGCAGCACGCAGAATCATGAGGAGCAACTTGCTGGCCACGCCCCTGGTGAACCCCTACTGCGAACCTTGGACGTTGGACGTTGAACCCTCAGAACTCACCTGCCTGCATCTCACACCTTTCAATGCAAGCAAATCACCTTTCACTGCTGCATTTCCTGGATTTGAGACCTAGAAGGGTCATTTGCTGACATCCAAGGCTGCTTTTCTATAAGGCTCCTACCCATCTCAACCCTCAGAACTCGCCTGCCTGCATCTCACACCTTTCAATGTAAGCAAATCACCTTTCACTGCTGCATTTCGTGGATTTGAGACCTAGAAGGGTCATTTGCCGACATCCAAGGCTGCTTTTCTATAGACCGCTGAGAAACAAAAAAACACTGGACTGCAAATTCACCACTGGCAAGCACGCCTTTTGAATCAAGGTATATAGTGGTTTGTCGTCTAGGAGCTGCTGCAATTTGATCCTATTGAATGGAACAAAAGCGATATCAAAATTGAATGGAACAAATCCATTGGAAAGCCTTTTGCTGCTAAAGGCCTGCAAGGTAGTAGAGCTGGCTGAAACGAGCTGCTGATATCGAGTCAACTCATGATTAGGGAACACAATGAACTTTGGACCGTGGGCCCTGGACCTTAGACCATGAGCCAACCCTACCCATGCTGGCACCATTGCTCACTCATTTGGGCTTTCTGATAACTCCAAAGGCTGAGCATCGTCTTCTTCCTGGGCCTTTGCCAAACAAGCAATGACGTCTGGAAATGATTTCTTCACTGCAGTGGCAGTCTCCTCGGAAAATAAGGAGCTCCCCTCCGCAGCAATGAGTCCGCACGCTGCTCTGTCAGCGATAGCCTGGAGCCACTGCAGGTGCTCTTTGTTCAGACCTTGGAAAAATTGTCACATCGACCATCCATTTAGCTGTGATGAACAGGCGCTGGCCTGATGTGATTGTAATGGACGAGGACAAGCATGGCATTGGCTGACAGCAAGTGCTAGAAACAAATCATGTGACACAGCCAACTCAGGTCAAGGCAGAAGCCATGGTAGACAATGCCACGTGTGAGAGCTGCTTCCATTAGGGCACCACTTCCAGGGCTATACAATCCAGAACTGCATGAACTTTCCATTGGTCAAGCAAGGCACACCACAAGGCAATGGGCTTGGATTCGTGCCAAAACAGCGGACAACCTTCTCCATTGCGTTCCCTCCAGTCCTCTGGGAGCTCAGGCACTGACAAGACGCCGTTTGGGCCCAGCAGCTTATACTTCTCTTGCATGGAAATCAATGGGATTTCACTGCAGGCTCGAAACGAAACACCTGTGTAGGTGCCCTGGTATGTGCTTTCTTCACCGCACGCGGTGAAGGTCTCCTTTTTCAATACCTTGATGCGGGACCGCTGCAGGGGGCATCTGATGGCCATGGTCTCCAACTTTCTGCCAGACAAGGGAACTTTACGGGATCTTCCGGCCCGTGGGCAGCCACCAGTGTAAACAATTGCACCTTCACAGGCATGGGCTTGGCTGAGCAGATCATCTTCCTTGCAGGCTCTGTGGCGCAGCAAAGAACAGAAAGCAAGAGCTCACGATCAAACTGACAACAAGGAAACCATATTAAAATCAAAGTTGATGCACCCCCATGGCTATGGCTAACTAGATGGCCCAAGCCAAGCTGCACTCAGGCGGCGCATTTCACGCATCCTCCCATCAAATGCCATCGCAAAGTCTGCTGGCCCGGTGGCGCTGGAGCCCATGAAAGCCAGAATCTCTTTCAGGAACAGAAGGGGTAGCCCAAGGCTCATCGCCCTGCTCAACAAAAAGATCAGCAAATGCACACAACAATCTGTGATTGCTGTTGAGCTGCCCAGACTGTGCAAAGACCTTCCCAGAAGCTCTGAAGGATGCCAGAAGACCATCTTTGGACCAATTCTTGGGGATTCCAAAGCTAACAAGCCTTCTCCTCTCAGATTGGATCATTTTCCAGTGCCTGTCACGTTCTGCGTCGGCCTCATGATCAAGCGTCCCTTCGGCAGTCAACGGGGTCAGCAGGCTTGGGGCAGGTGCAGCATTGCTTGGAGAAATGGATTTGGAATGGCCATCAAACATGTCTGTCACAATCTTCAATTCCTTGAGGAGCTGGAGGTCTTCTTGGCCACCCATGTTCTGCAAGGCTTTGATCATTCCACCAGCTTGGGAAGCAAGCTCCTGACAATCGGAAAAATGCTTTCCAGAGACGGGGTCCAACAGGATATCAAGCAGCACACCAGTTGCTTTGTCGAAGCTCTCCTTGACCAAAGCCATGGGGCCTGTTGGCACCGATACTACGCACTCTTCCTCTAAATCATCCTCGTGCAAGAATCCAACTTCGCCAGCTGCTTATTTTCATCTCCACGAAGGAACTTCTCCCAGCACTGCACCGGGGACAGCAAATCTTCAAGAGTTAGTTTTGCTTTCGAAAGTTCGGGCTCGGGGAGCTTTGCAATCAACTTCTCGGAATATTCGAATACCTGTCCACATGCCAAAGGCTAAATGACAAGAAACCTAGGAGCTAGGAGCCTAGCCTTACAGGCTTGTGAATAAACATTGAACGGACGGTACAATTCATTTCCGAGAACAATTAAAGGGATTATCCGGTCCATGTCTCAAGACACCCGGCCTGGAGAATCACTCCTATGACCTGCCAAAAGCCTGCCATTCCTGTCTTGCGGTCCTTGTCCAACCAGGATTCTGCGGCTTTGCTGGGAAGCCACATTTTCAGAGTGCCAACAAGAGCTTGAAATATCAGTAGTGGTTCAACCCTTGGATGTTGGAACATGACCCTTGGAAGCAATTTCGAACGCCTCTTAGACCCTTGGATGTTAGCAAACCATCCTTGAATGCACGCGGCGAGTGGTTTGCACGAACCGTAAGTGTATTGATGAGGAAAAAAAACCTTCTAATACACCTCCAGTTTGCGCCGACCTGGGAGTAGTTTGGCCCTCTTCTTCGGCTGCCTTTTCTGCAGACACAGGCAATGTGTATTGCTAGTGATTTTTTCCCCTCTATTACACCCTTGATTTGCGCAAATGGTGACTGTATTTCTAGGGCCAAGGAAGCTGCTCCACACAGCTGCTTGCATTCCGCACAGCAGAGCAATGGCCCGAATGAGGCTGCAGAATTTGAACAGTGGACTTGCTGCCGAATCGAAGCGTGAGGAGCAAAGCTCAGTGATTGCACAGCATGTTCGGTGCCAAAGCCCCAGAGAGGCCATGCTGCTGGAGTGCTGCCATCACTCTCTTCTCCAAGCCTTGTCCCCACTCGTCCAGCCACGTAAGCAGAGAGGCAGGCAAAGGGTCGAGGCTCATCTCGATGGACTGTGGACCTTGGACCCTGGACCGTGGACCGTAAACTGGGGGCCAAAAAAGCAGTGACTATTATAAATAAAGTGACCGTGCACTTGGCAACAATGACAGGTTGTCTACATATCAAAACAACTGCATTCTTCATTGCCCAGACAAAGCCCAAACATATCAGGCCTTGGCAAGTGCAGGTAAATGTAGACCAGCCCACGCAAACCTCTAGCGAAGGACAACTCTAAGCACTGAAGTAGCATCCAAACAAATTGAAGTAACCCGCAAAACAGCTCAAGTGGGAACCGTTGAATGCACAGGCTTCACTCATTGAATGATTGACAATTGACTTTTTTGCCCACTGTAGCTTGGAGCACCTGAGAGAATAGGCTGGGTGCCAAGCAAGAGCAACGATTGCGCTATGGCAACAATGACACAGCACCAATGCGCATATCAAACCACACTCAATTTAATTCATATGAAAATCTCCACCGCTCAGAAGAAGCCAAGGCCAAGGCAGCCTTGGAAAGGCATACACCGGCCAGCAAAGCCTCTATCAAGAAGACATTCCCAAGCAATCCAGCATTCGTTCAACCCAATCACTGACTTTGATGAAACTTTGGTTGAAGTTGCTTACAGAAGCCCATGTTTGAAACATAGACTGCTTACTCAACAAATTCAGCACATTTGTCACCTCCTCCGCGCTGGAGCAATGGGATGGCCACGCCTGGTCAAGAGGGCGGCAGCTGACCAGTTGCAATCTAGGTCACCAATGTTAAATCAACGCCTGCCTGTCACACGCTGAAGGGCTTGTTTGTCGCCACCCACCACCTCGCAGGAATGAAGCTCGCATATGTGATGTGCAAAAGCATTACAAGAACAAAAGAACGACAACAAATAATAGGGGCAACTGTGATGTCGAAAACCCTATTTTCCTCAGCTGCCAGGCCTCAAAAAAAGACTCGTGGAAGCCAGCGATCTTCTAGCCAGCAAAAGACCTCCAGAAGAAATTCTGCTAGTGACTTCATTTCTTCACCAATGCAAGACATCTGGCTCCAGATAGTTTACATGAAGAAAAATTGGAAAACACATTGCCGGCACACCTTCCCACCTCGCTGAAGCAAAAAGAACTGCGTCCCAGCCTGGGCCGAGACTAGAATTTGCATTCTGAAATGTCTTTTACTCATGCTGGGTTTGCTCATAAAATGGCCATGCACGTTAGTCAGTTCTGGGTCAGTTCTTGAAGCTAGTGAGCCTTTTTATCAATGGGAATTTCAGGATCCTAAAATGGAGGTACTGTACCATATAAGGCCATATTTTGGGGGAATATTCCCTTACATAGGCCTTACATAGGCCTTATATATGGTAGGTACCTCCAATTTAGGTTCCTGGAATGGCCATTGATTTTACATCCATCGCAAAATGTGCCAATGCAACGGCGGTGGAAGAAGCACCATCGGTCGACGATGCTATGCAATTTGCCGGCTGCGTGCCCAGCCCTCAAGCAGCTGTCTCTGTGATTTTTCTTGGTCGGGCTGTTGCCTATGGACTGTGGACCTTGGACTATGGACTTTCGACCTTAATAATAAGTTACAGTTGAACGTTACCTTAGCATTTTAAAATGCGCCATGAGGGCAAGCATATGCAGCACCTTGCGCAGGGCCCCAGCCGCCAGGCTGCTGGGGCTGCTGGGGCTGCTGTGGCCGCTGGGGCTGCTGGAGGTGCTGTGGCTGCTGGTACTGCTGTTGCTGCTGATAAGGGGCATGAGCATCTGCACCCCCGCTGCCCCAACCACCAGTGTATTGGGCGCCACCACCACCAGGGCCTCCGCGATACTTCCCCCTGCCACAACGACCAGTCAGGAAGGACCATCGTCCGCCCAGTCGTCAACGCCATCTGCAAGCCAGGTCCCCACTTGTAAACTCGGGCCAAGTGGAGCTCGAATGGTTTCCATGAGCAGTCTTGCTCTCGCTCAAATGTCAAGACAAGAGGCACCGTCTTATTCTTGTAGCAGATCGCCTGGACCTCAGTGAAGCCGGTGCAATTTCAATTGAGACAGAAAGGACGTGCTAGGAAAAATACATGGAGGGAAGATGAAGGAAAAAAAAGTTGCATGTCACACCCAAGATGCAAATGAGAACCCGTTGAGGAAAAGCCTGAAATCTTGATTGTTCTGGCCATGCCAGCCAACTGTCACTTCGCGTTTGTGTGTCATAAACCAGTCGGAGAACGCCTCGTGCATGTCGCCTTTCAGAACATCGGCCTAAGCTGTTCTATAGGCAAGCTGCAGAATTTACTAGGAAGGGGCAACCCTTTTAAGAATGCCACATTTTCAGGCTGCAACAAACTGATTATTAATTAGCAAAGTCAAGAAGCTTTCATCACCAGAGTTGGAGTGACAAATGCTTGTGGCTCACATCTGCAGCGACGTGGCGGAATGCGTAGAAGTAGCCGTCGCTTGTGCACCACAGTGAGCGAGTCCAAGGAAGTTGCTCTCCAGGAAGTGGGGCAAAAAACTGCTGGGAGCCTTGCTCGAGAGATCGCGTGGATTGAAACTCCTCCGCGCGCCTAGGATGATCAAAGCTTGAAACAGACCCTTGGGCGTCAGGAAAATACCCTTCACTAGAAGAATTTTAAGTTTGGAGGCTGGGAAAGGTCAAAAGGTCACAGCGAAGGGTCCATCTGGCTGAAAATTAACCAAGAAGCAGCAGCCATGGATGATCAATGGCCAGCCTCACACCACACTTTTCCATCTGGCGTATAAACTCAGGCGTGAACCGCTCCGTGAAAAAAGACTTCTCAAGCAAGGAGAAGTTCCTGCCAAAATGAAGCAACGACAGGACAAGGAGACCGCAATGCAAAACCAAAAGGTTCCCAGTTCTAAACCTGTTTGAAATCAATTAATGACAAAGCCCAGGGTGGTCAACCCTGCTGGACAACCCCTCTCCTGTCCTCCCTGGAGCGGAGCTGGGATGCTTGGGCCATGCTGGGCAACATCCTTGGTTCAGCCCTCGACATCCCACTCACTTTCATCAGCAGCTTCACGTAGGCGATGCACTCTCGCCCATAGGCTTTGACGTCTGGCATGTTGTCGACATCACGGCACCAAGGAAGTGGCCATCCTCTCCACTGTGAATCTCTGTCCTCACTGGCCGCTTGCAAGCAAGCTGAACCCAAGAAAAAAGACAACCATTAAAAAACAAAACAAAGCATTGCGCAACAAACCTTCAAACTTGAGAGCTTGAGATGAGGCTCGAAATACTTGAGCGTGTGCCCCTTTGCCATTGAATGCAAAGTGTACGGATGCATGATCACATGGTAGGTGCCCTTGCGGTTCCCACGGGGATCGTCCATGATAAACTGCTGCAACAGCTCGCGGCTGTGGCACACCAACGTAGATAGCATGTTCAAAAGTGGTAAATTCATATTGACAAACATGAACGCGCAAACCAAAAAGACTGATAAACTTGTTAGAGTTTAATAATCTGAACACATCTATGACTGATTCCACAAAAACTTCACGCATCCCTGCAACCCAGAAGCACCATGCAAGACTTGCTGAACATTCTGGCGCTCCGGCAACTTGGACAACACATCTTGGGCAGCCATCGCCACGTCACTCTCAATGACTGTCAAGCCTGTGGCCCCCAAAGCCCCAAAGGCAATCAAAACAAATCAAGTCAGCATGGTGCCCCAGGTGGTAAAAAGCACGCGTTCAAGAAAAACCGCTGGCTCAGGTTTGCCATGAAGCTTGCGCAGATGGCAGCAGCTGCTTCTGGCGTACGCCGCCCCTCGGGGAAGAATGATGCCCTGGCAAAACTGAAGCCGGCAAATGCCCAAGTCCAATCAGAAGTCGGATCATAAGTTCTGCGCATGAACTGTGGCGCAGTTGCCGTGTGCCTGAGATGTTGTTTGAAGTCGCCGTCCCTGAAATGAAAATCAACTATCAAATACTGCAATCCAAATCTTGCTTTAACTGTGCTTTAAAAGATACTAGCCACTAAACTCTGTTTCTCAGCCCAAGCACCCATAGTGCTCCACAATCCTGTCAGAAGTCAAGCCAATGACAGCAGGCGAGATTTGGATGCCTTGTGGGAGCACTTGATTGGCAATCTCGGCGCTGCCTTGTGGAACAACTTCTTGAACTCCTGGGGCAGGAACAGCAGGTGGCTCCGCAGGCGCCTGGGCATCAACTGCCGCAACAGCGCCCACCACAGCTTCGGACAAAGCTTCTGCAGCAGCGTTGAGATCTAGCTGCTGCTCTGCCATTGCGGGCCCTGGACCGTGGACCCTGGACCGTGGAACCGCTGGACCGTTGAACCAGGGGACCTTGGACCAAAAAACTTCATAGTCGGCCCAAGCTTGTGCACCAGCATTATCAACCCCCCACCAAATGCAGCACAGTTTGTTGAATGGAGGGAACAACACACTGACATGCCTGATGCAATTGAGACTTCAAGTTGCCTAATTACCACCTGAGGTGCTGGCAATCTATGAGCAGAATTTGCCAACTGCCAGCCAAAGTGCAGCAGCAGCCTCGCATCAACAAAGATATGGCAATTGAAAAAACGATGCCACTTTAAAGGATGAAAAAATGAAGACACCATCAATGTCCCATCATGGAGATGCAAGATCTGCGACTGCCTGCCTGAATGGGAAAGAAAGTCACGGGCAGGAAGGCTTTCAGACCTGGGCAAGGATTTTTAGGGGCCATGAACCTTGGACTGTGAACTCTAAACAATTATACCTTGAACCTTGAAGGAGTGGAATGTTGTGGACTGAGGGCTAGGCTTGAGTGCTTGATGAAGGAGGATGGACCCATGAACCTTGGACCTGGGACCTTGAACCCTTGCGGCAGCAAAAGGCTAAGCAAAACAGAAAAAAATAAAAAAACGCGAAGTGGCAACCTAGTCATGATATTCCCATGATATTCCCATGATATTCTCATGATATTCTCATGATATTCCCATGATATTCTCATGATATTCTCATGATATTCCCATGATATTCCCATGATATTCCCATGGTATTCTCATGATATTCCCATGATATTCCAATGATATTCTCATGATATTCTCATGATATTCCCATGATTTTCCCATGATATTCCCATGATATTCCCATGATTTTCCCATGATATTCTCATGGTATTCCCATGATATTCCCATGATATTCTCATGATATTCCCATGATATTCCCATGATATTCCCATGATATTCTCATGATATTCCCATGATATTCCCATGATATTCTCATGATATTCTCATGATATTCCCATGATATTCCCATGATATTCCCATGATATTCTCATGATATTCCCATGATATTCCAATGATATTCTCATGATATTCCCATGATATTCTCATGATATTCTCATGGTATTCCCATGATATTCTCATGATATTCTCATGATATTCCCATGATATTCCCATGATATTCCCATGGTATTCTCATGATATTCCCATGATATTCCAATGATATTCTCATGATATTCCCATGATTTTCCCATGATATTCCCATGATATTCCCATGATATTCCCATGATTTTCCCATGATATTCTCATGGTATTCCCATGATATTCCCATGATATTCTCATGACATTCCCATGATATTCCCATGATATTCCCATGATATTCTCATGATATTCTCATGGTATTCTCATGATATTCCCATGATATTCCCATGATATTCCCATGATATTCCAATGATATTCTCATGATATTCTCATGATATTCCCATGATATTCCCATGATATTCTCATGATATTCCCATGACATTCCCATGATATTCTCATGATATTCTCATGATATTCCCATGATATTCCCATGATATTCTCATGATATTCCCATGATATTCCCATGATATTCCCATGATATTCTCATGATATTCCCATGATATTCCCATGATATTCTCATGATATTCCCATGACATTCCCATGATATTCCCATGATATGGTCATGATATTCCCATGATATTCCAATGATATTCTCATGATATTCTCATGATATTCCCATGATATTCTCATGATATATTCCACCATGATATATTCTCGATATATGATGACGATATGGTCATGATATTCCCATGATATTCCCATGATATTCTCATGATATTCTCATGATATTCCCATGATATTCTCATGATATTCTCATGATATTCCCATGATATTCCAATGATATTCTCATGATATTCTCATGATATTCCTATGATATTCTCATGATATTCCCATGATATTCCCATGATATTTTCATGATATTCCCATGATATTCCCATGATATTCTCATGATATTCTCATGATATTCCCATGACATTCCCATGATATTCTCATGATATTCTCATGATATTCCCATGATATTCCTATGATATTCCCATGATATTCCCATGATATTCCCATGATATTCTCATGATATTCCAATGATATTCCAATGATATTTTCATGTACCAAAGTTACCAAAAGGCAAGACACGCTGGAAGATGCGGTGGCGAAACTGGCCTTGGCCTTGGCTTTGCCTTTGGCCTTGGCCTTGGGTGCCACCTCCGCCTCCACTACCTCCACGGCCGCGGCACCGGCGTCGGCCAGCAGCTTTCGCAACTGGCCTGGGAAGGCGGCCTGGGATCTACGGTAGCCTTTTGGGTGGCCAGGATAACCTGGAAAACTGCAACTGGTGGATTTGGGGCTAGGTGAATGATTTTGTTGGAGTTTGGGTGGATTGTTACAGGTGTGTGATAATTATATTTGTATTATATATATATATATATCACACATATTACTTCCAGGTCGTAGTCCACATCTGAACATGTCAGGTGCCATTTCACTGGCAAATTCCGGGGTGCAGCTGAGAGCAACACTGTCCATCTTAGGCAACAAACCCTTCATTCAAAGTAACGGATTCAACTCCCGTAAAGCAAACTGCCAATGGAAAATCCCCGCATTCAGTAGCAGCAACATTATCCCTTAGGCAAGTTGATTTATAACTACAGTAACTGTGATTTATGAAGTGAATATATACATATATACATACAGTATACGTATACGTATATTATATACATATACAACCATATATATATATATTATATACCTGGATGCTTAACTGGTGGGACCCTTTTTGTAGGAACAGCATCGATTGCCTACGTTTTTTCCAGGGAGATTCCTGGACTCCGAGTTGCTACTTTTGACCAAGGACAGAGGTCGATTGCCTTGTTCCGTCTCGAGATTCGGGTCGGCCTGTTGCTGGAGGGGACAGGCAGGCGCAAGTTGGTTTGCAACTCGGGAATTCGGCCGCCTTGTACTGCAACAGAAGCTTTACCGCATCAGCTTTCTCCATCTGCACGGCCAAATGCAACGGAGCTGCTCCTTTCTCCGAGCCGATGTGGCAATTTCATGGTCCAAAAAAGATAAAGTTAGCAACATCCAATCCTAAAATAATGCCAAATTGAAGCTTTTCTGTCTCTGTGGGAGGTACTATAGAACTTATATAAGAAACACAATTAAACATATTTAAACTTTATATAACCATCTTTAACTTGGAAAAAAACAGCTTTAATCTCGAATTGAACGAAACAATGTCGCTTAAATATGCTTAAATTCCCAAAGTCTTGATGCCTGGATTGACTAAATGGATCAATGGATTGAATGGATTGGTTTTCGACCAATTGCAGGGAAAACAGCAGGGATTTACACCCAAATTTGTTGAAGGTTCCTGTCATTTTTCTCAAAAGCCAACTCTCAAACTTATACATGAGTTTAATATAGTTGAATAATGACATAGTTTAATCCCATGCCATATGAAATATGAACAAATCATGACATATAGCAGCGGTGTGTCAAACCTGCTTTGTTGATCTCCGGTTCTTGGTGGCAACGGAACATCCACCAGTTAGTCACCACCGTTGGGAATTCTTTGATTGGCCATCTGAATTTTCATTCCCTCTTGATGTTGCAATGAACATCCTCAATGATATTATATTGATTAAAATATATTAACATGGGTATAATGGTATAGTCGGTATAGTCATAATCAAACTTTTGACCGTGAGCCCAAAGCGGGGTCAATCTGACCCCCTTTGCCCAACTTCCCACAGCCGAAGTTGGGCTCCTTTGGTCGTCAACTGATTAAGGTCGGCTCTGGCTTCAAGCAACATCGCCAGCTCCTGTCGCGGAAGTAGGTCTTCCAGTAGTTTAACAACCAACAGATGTGGGGCTCCATGCCGTTACAACTGAAACATGTTCGGCAGTGCTTGGAAATATCAAGTGGCCAAGCCATAAACACGCAAACTACACCTTCTGCGGCCTCAAAAGATATATTGGAACATGACTCACCAACTTCCACCTATCGACTAGAATCTTAGAATGCCACTCTTTGTTCGTTTCACATGGGTATGGGTCAATACCTACAGATACATTTTAGTGGGATGAACATCCATTTACCAGCTATTTTGGGGTTCACTAGGTACCAGGGTTTTGACACACTGCTATATCTTTTCATGCCTTCATGCGAGCGTTTTGCACCGCCATGTACGCGGGCGCCACACCTTTGCGTATCAGTCACATGAGTCACATTGGAATCGTCGTCGATGTGGATTTTCCCCACCATTTCAGTAGATCATTTTGCTGAAATGATTTCAGTATGGATTTTACAAAACTACTGAAATGGTGGGGAAAATGATCTAAAGAAATTTTCAGTAGAGTTTTAAATGTTGTTTTGTATGTTTACGGCCAGGGTCATCTTTACAATCTGGAAAAAAGGATGAAAAAGGAACATGACACAAATCCAAAAAGGCTAAAGCATGCTAAAGCTATCAGCCAGACACCGTCTTCTTGACGTGCCAGGTTTGGATTGGCGTCCGCAGCCAGAAGCAATTTCCTTGGCACCGGAGAGTACTTGGAAGATCATCCCACTTAGTAAGTAGTTAACAAGCCTAGTTAATCAATGTTAATAAGTCCCCTAAGTGGGGTTATCCCATATACATATATATATATATAACATTATATAACTGGGGTATAAACTACGGTTATCAACCAGTTCCTGGGATGATCCTCCAAGTACGGTTCTCATCTGGAGTGCTCCCTGAAATTGGTAAATGGCAACCGAAATAGTGTCTTAAGACATATCACATATAAAAAACTGAATCTTCTAAAACGCTGACGCTGACCATTTTTTTTTGGAGAGGGGGTATTTTCAGACAAAACCCATTCCACTCGTAAGCATCACTGGTGGGAGTCGGTGCTCTATCTGTTGTTCATCAATGTTCATCAGTCGTCAGTCCAGGTCTCTTCGCCCGTCCCAGCTGCAGGCAGATTGTGTTTGGATCATAATATGCCAATAATCATATGCCAATACTTGGAGGAAAGAATTTGCAGGGCACTGGGTGGAGCGGGGCTTGGGGGGGGTTTCCCACCCAGCTACATTGAACAGATATTTCTGATTAAATAGCCTTGCAAACGTTCACTGAATCTTCTACCGGAACACATTTCAAGACCCCATGTAGTTTGGTTCAACCACAACCTCTGCTATTGCAATGTAAGTTTGTTTTATGACAAGCAACGGCCAATACAGGACAGACCCATGCAATTGAGCACTAGCAAATCCTTAGCCTTCGCTTGGGCACTTCTTGTCCTTGGGGGGCTACTTCAACAGCATGTACCTGTGAAAATCAACATGTATGAAACCGTATGTACAACCTGATCTCAGTGGCCACCTGTTTCTTTCGCAATGTTGCCTTGAATTCCTGCGACGAGAACCAGGCCAGTAGCATGCGAAACGCCCTTTGCCATATTTCACAGTCGACCCCGCGCTGGGCACGCCGCGGAGAAGGCTAACGCAGGCAACACCTAGAGCATTAGCGGCAGTTGCCTTCGTCAAGATGGCAACTCACCACGGGCGTTCGAATCCTTGCCTTCATGGGGAAAGCTCTCAACTTGGGGAAGCTTGCCGTCAAGGCACGCCCGAGCCACTGGGAGCAGCAAGCTGCAGCAATGCCCTCTCATTCAACCCTCATGCTCAGTCCTGTAGCTGTTTCAAGCACGGCTTGCAGAACACTACCAATTCCATTTTCATTTGCTAAGCCTGCTAAGCGGGAAATTAAAACAGGCCAGCCCTAGAAAGGCAGAGGCTACAGCAAAGAGCAAACAGGAGCAGCGGCTTGGGTGCCAAAGCTTTGCACAACGCTGGTTGAAAAAGAGCATTGCTACGATGGACCTTGAACTTTGCATGTCTCAAACGGGAACAGAACAGGGACCAGAGTCTGTTTCTGCATTGCTTCCATATATGCCTGGCAGACGCGTTGATGCAAGAAGCAGAACCGGATGGAATGAGGAAAACCCCATGACCTCAAGCCTTTTAGGCTTGCATTAGTGCCGATGTAGTAGAAGTAGTATTCAAGATTGCTTCATGCCGCCATCCAGTCTTTTGGGGTTTTCAAGCAAGTCCTTGCTGCGGGCCCTTCAGCTGAGACTTGGGAAGCACCTAGGCTCCAGAAACGAGAAAAACACTTTTTTTGCTGTTTTTTTTACCGTTTTTGCGTGTAATTTTTCATCGGGGCTTTGGGTGGATTGGTTTCATCGGGGCTTTGGGTGGAAATGGTTCGTTCGGGGCTTTGGGAGGAAGATTTGAATCTTGTACGAGTAAGGAGCTAGAATGGGGCATTCGGAGGAAGGCCGCCGCTAGCCCTTTGAGCGGGGCAGTGGGTGGAGCCAAGCCATCGGGGCTGTGCGAGGTGATTTCGAACGTTTTCAAAAATGAAAATTTGCACTGAAAATTGGCGCCTGGTGCCTGCAATGGCCGGAAATTATTTCATCCCCGTCTTGGCGCAGGTGCGACTGTGAGGGACTATTTAAAAAGCGTACATGCCTCTTAGCAGATATATGATATACATACATACATTTTCAAAATAGCAGGGTATCCGTCTGCTGCCGACATAGCAGGAGGCTCCGTAGAAACCTATAGGACGGGTGTGTAGGCGCGGAAGCGGAAAGCTAGCAACAGTCAGCAGCGTGGCTGTTCCTTAATTATCCTTCATCTCATGGCCGAAATACATCTCTCCACACTCAAGCTGATCTGCGCCTTGAATTTCGAGTATCCGGGTGTCATTGTTGAATCGAAGCGCTCTCCTCGTCACCCTGGCGCCGTTAGAAGGGAATGAAGACTTTGACGCCCTGAGCTCAACAACAAACATACTGTATGTCGCCGCGGTTGCTGGTCTTTCTGCCAGCAAGAGAAGAAAGCTTCCACCCCGCACTGGGAAAGGAGGAAGGCTTCAGCCGGCGCCGGGAGGAGAGCCGGCGCCGGGAGGTAGACCCGGCACCGGGAGCGAGACCCGGCGCCGGGAAAAAGAGAATCCTCCCAACCCGGCGCCGGGAAGGAGGAATCCTTTCACCGGGAGAAGAAGAATCCTTCAAAAGAAGAAATCGTCACATGCTGATGGCAAGAAATAAAGCCTTTCTCCCAGCACCTAGAAAGATAAAGCTTAAACACCTTTTCAGGGCCTCACACACGGACAACCACATGATCAATGAACATATACATTTATATACTGCTGAGCTTGCCGCGCTGTCTTCTGTGTCCACTTCTGTCGGGAACAATGCCAAAAACTAGCTGGCTCATAGCCGACTCGAAGACACCCGCGGACGACGATGGCCTAATGACCCCCCAAACGTTGTGTCCACCATCATTTACCTTGCACCGTCCGAGGCCTCTTCCCATTCTACACATTCCAAAAAAGTTGAAACTAAGCAGAAAAGTGAGCCTAAGGGAAGCAAGATTTGTTTTTCCCGCCCTAATTACAAAATGGGCATCTGCCATGACCACGGGACAAGTACTTTCGCACATAACGGCTATTTCTTATTTTGTATCAGTGATCAGGTGGAAAAAGTGTGTTTCACCACCCATAGCCCTGCTACGCTGGAAGCCCTGCTGATTTGGTTCTCTGAAATACGGGGCCAAATAACAATAACATACCCATATTATAAGGAAATTGAATCATAATCAATTTCCATTATGCCAATAATCATAATCAAAATACCCATGTTATAACAATAACATATGCCAAACAAAAACACCGAAGGGGGCGCCGCAAATCCCACCGATCAGGTCGTTCCAGCGACACCTCCAGCCTAGCTTCAAGGCGTCAGTGCTTCCAAACTGTGTGGCGATAAAGACCTGCAACTGCCGCTGTGGGGAACGGGGAACAAAATGCATTCATGAAAAAAAATAAGGGGATGTAGTGATATTTAGTGATGTTAAATGTAGGTTTCATGGGATTTACTGGGGAGTTCACGGAGATTTAATGAGGATTTAATGAGGATTTAATGGTGTTTAACCAACCAAAAGTAGGGATATCATTGAGATTTGGGTCAAAACATGTCCAAACTCTGGTGGTGAATTCCAAAACGGACTTTCAATGGACGTTCCTCCTGCGAAAGATGGTATAACAGGGTTTTGAACCATCCCCATGTTACAATGTACATGTGGGATATTTACTATATATATATATATATATACCCTCTGGTAAACTAACATAGCTATGGAAAATCACCATTTTTTAATGGGAAAACTCACTATTTCTATGGCCATGTTCAATAGCCATGTGTATATTTAGAGCGCTGTTTCTTTGAGATACCCTCTGGTAATGACTAACAGTTTGCTATTGAACATGGCCCAGTAGAAATGGTTGATTTTCCCAGCTATAAAATGGTAATTTAACATAGCTACTGAAAATGGCCCATTTATAGTGGATTTTCCAATTGAAAATGGTGATTTTCCATAGTTATGTAAACGTTTACCAGAGGGTAAGATGAGATAAGATCAGACAAAAGATGAGGATATTGCCATCTTCAAAGCCCAATCTCGTCTGGTTTTTATCATGGGCTCCAATGAATAACGCACTTTGCGCCGCAAACCAACCCACAAACCTGGCCAGAAATGGGGTGGAGTTCCAAGCAACAAATATATGCTTACCCGGCCTGGTAAACGTTTACATAACGATGGAAAGATCCACCATTTTGAGTGGGTAAATCATCTAAAATCATCATTTTTCATATGTAAATCATCTAAAATCATCATTTTTAATATGTAAATCACCTAAAATCACCATTTTTAATGGGTAAATCCACTATTTCTATGCGCCATGTTCAAGTTCGCAAACTGTAAACGTTTACCAGAGGGTATGTACTGTAAGATCCAAGCAGTGAGGGGTTGATACCTTGCAGTGGGATTTGAAAAAGAAAAATCAAAGTAACAGTTTGTCCCAAAGTCGATACATTCATGCTCCAATCAAGCGTAATTATACATTATGATCTAAGATCTTCCGCTATACAGGAGGCCATGACTCATAGAAAATCCCTGTTTTTCATATAACATGCTACCACAATGGATGAAAATGTGGACAACTCACCATTTATAGAGGATTGTCCCATTAAAACCATTCATAGGCAATGTTACCATCCCAAAAGAAACACCCATCAAGGTGGCCCTAGTGATGTTTGTTGGTTTATAAACCCCACCACATAACTATAGTATACAGTATACTATAGTTACATGTTATATCATGTTATATCAGTATATCCCTAATAAATCCAACACTTAACATCACTTAACATCACCTGACCAAGTTATAAGTGGACTAAGTCAACCTAGCTATCGTCAACGTGGGCCCTACCTTGTACCGACGGCTGAGCCCCCCAACAGCCGTGGCGCCATCGCGTTTCGCTTTGTCCACTTGAACTCGAGCCTGGAGCCCAGGGTGATTATATATACCTGCCCGTAAACGTTTACAATAGATGTTTGAAAACACATCATTTATACATGTTTATTTTTGTTTACATACCGTAGATCCTTTTCCTAGGGTTTCCCATGGGTTTTCCACATCTTTTTGTATGCTTACCCCAGGGTATTATATGGAATTATAGGGATTGGAAGGCACGAAACCATTTGAACAATAAGTTTAGGTGAAATGATCATATCGCGACTTCCATGGCATCTGTTTTTGTTTTCTGAGTTCAACAGTCACGGCTGCAGAGCAGCGAAATACCAATGGGTTCTCCAGAAATGAGGGATCACCTCTGTTGATGTGGGTGTGTCTGGAAATGGCTAGTATACCCTCCCAACATGAGCCATTTTAGTAGGAAACCATAGGAAACCTGATGAACCTGTGGATGGAAAGATGGAAAGGGGCATCCTGTTTTCAGACAAACCCATATATTCACAAGAATGTGATGATATATTATGATGATCAAGGAATGGCGTAATGGGGTACACTCTCTGCTTTGATGAAAATGTTCTGATTTCTTTCCCTTGTAAACCTACGTGATATTAGCCATGCCCAACTTCTTAGCCATGTAGGTGACCGACTCAAAGCGCTGTTTCAAACTGGATAATTTTGGCGGAACTTGGACATTCATTTGACACTTGATCGCAAGACCTTCATGTGGAGTGCCACTTTGACTAAAGTTCGCAAAAGTTGGGGAACCTTCAAAACCAAGGGTTTTTGTTCAGACTGGCTCAAATAGACAGCCCCATTGTTGCTGTCATTCAAGTACACCCTTTAGAAAGATCCAACAAGATCCCACAAGATTCCCCTGACCTCCAGAAGAAGTTTTAACGCTTCCACGTTGTTCTTCCTGGATCAACTGTCGCAAGAACAGGGCCATTGTAGTTTCATTCCAAGTGGTCACTCTTTGATGGATTTTCATCACATCTGGTATCCACGTTGGTTTTCGTATGCTTTTGCCCAGATGAAGCCATGCAATTTCTACGGATACCTAAATTTGACCCATACCAACTTTTAAGACTTGTGGATCCTCCATGATCCTCCTATATCACATGTCAGTTGGATTCCATACATGCGTAATAATGCGATAGAACATATGGGAAAATATGGAATATGTCAATGGAATATTGCGGCCAGCTTTGAGAATTTAATTTTATACACGTAACAAGATGTAAAGCCACCCGCAGCCAATTCTCTCCCTCCTCAACTGGAGCCTCAATGTCCTTTTGCAACCCACAACCAGTGATTGCTTAGTGGTCTGACTTTGTGGATTATATAGACCCCATGGTGAGATTCCTTTTCACAAAGGAAGGTGCCCCTAGCTACTTGGTTTATAAACCTACCTACCTATAGATGTAGAATCACTCAAAACCCTTAGACCGTTTTTTGGAATTAACTTAGCTTATGAACTGAGGGGGTACTACCTTGTAGGGGGGTTGCTGGAATTCAAGTGTCATCGCAGCTGCATAGACTGGACCGGCACCATCGCTGATGCCTTCATCCTTGGCCTCGCAGAGCGCCAGACCGCGACACCCAAGGTTGATCATCGATAAGCGGTGGATAAACATTAATGGGATAATGTGGAGAATTGTCATAAGCATTGGAAAAATTAGTGGAGTATTTTTCATAGATTCCTACAGACTAAAAGCTTCCGGTGGGGGGTTCGTATACTCTGCGAAATCAGCTGGTAGACTGATATATTCAAATCTTCATTGCACATTGATAAACACATAGTTTCGGGATGTTTTGGGATGTGGGAAGCTTTCATATGTGTGCATAC
Organism: Cladocopium goreaui; assembly: GCA_947184155.2. Taxonomy (NCBI): domain Eukaryota; class Dinophyceae; order Suessiales; family Symbiodiniaceae; genus Cladocopium; species Cladocopium goreaui. Next base: position 170,653 of record CAMXCT020006722.1, on the reverse strand, counting down.
CCTTTTCATGCTCCATGGTGCTGGAATATTTACCAACATTTACCCGAACAATCACCCTAAAATGTAGGTAAATATACCATCCATGGATCCTATGGGTATGTGTGCAGCAACGCTTTTCATATGCTTCGACTGAAAACCTACGTTCCACACACCCGCCGCTCAGTTCCAACGCCATCGACGTTCCGCTGTGCCTCTGGAAATTCGGCCAGAAGCTTGGTGAGATCCTTTGCAGAGTGGAAGAGTCGGGCGAACCAAAAATGATTGGAAAAACCTGGGAGTTCATGGGTACATCGCCATTAATAAAACTGATAACATATAATTATGCGTATATATATATATAATTGTGTATATATATATCTTAGATGATTGCATACGCATGTGAAAGTTGCTCTATAAGCTAGTTGGTTTCCAACGTAGGTTAACGGATAGATGGTCTTCGGATCACCCTGGTGGGAAGTCCAAATCCTTGGTTTCTCAATGAAGTTCACCCAGTACCTTTGATGATTTGGGGCTCAACTGATCAGAATTTTGGGGGTCTCCAGTAGCTTTGGGTCACCCAATTTATGTCTTTTTGTGGTGTGTTGTCTTTGCATGGTTCCATTTCAAGGGAATGATTTTTACGGGGCCCCACCTTGGAGATTCGGATCCCAGGTACCGAGATGTCACTGTGCAATGCTGCTTTGTACAGCGCCCCCGCTGCAAACATCCGCCGCACACCGCTGTTCCTGGTGACCAGGTGATCCGAAAATGGGGCGAAACATGGTGAAAATCTGCCCTGTAAAATCACAGATGTTTGATGATTTGTAGATTAATCACCATTAATCACCATTAATACACTATTAATCACTAATAACTATTAATCACTATTAATCACTATTAATCACAATTAATCACGACTCTGTATGTTTCAATGTTAACCATCCAATAAAAATGGGGTACCCAAAATTCTGAGCCATATGTCTGAAAATGGGGTATGCCATGGTATATTGACAATCTACCCCCAGATGGCCACTTAAATAATTCATTATAGAATATTATAAAATTGAGGGTGCCGTATTGTCCAGGTCCAACAAACCCATTTGCTTGACTGGATGGTTTCAATAGGGAAACATCCTTTCAAATTTCGCAGAGGTTCCAACAAAACGGTCGCTTCAAAGTGTTGGAAATTCTGTGGTTTTCAGATCTCGTCAGAAGCCAATTGTCAGAAGGTCAGCAGCCAATAAACTGTCCATCTGGATAAGTTGTGAAGAAAGTTGTGTCACCTACCTGATTCTGTTTACAGTTTTGGGGTGGTTCCTAATCATCACTTGGTTTTAGTGTGTTCGTCAGTGAAGTCGTATCTACCAAGGTCTGATGGATATCATCATTGATGAACCGATCATGTCCCAATGGATCGTTATATCAGTCATATCCTGTAATCAATGGCCATTCCAGCAACCGATTTATTGGAGGTACCTACCATATATAAGGCCTATTTTTGAGGCCTATGTAAGGGGATATCCCCAGAAGATATGGCCTTATATGGTACAGTACCTCCATTTTAGGATCCTGGAATGGCCATTGATGTAATTGGATCCGCAGGATATACTATGCGATATTCCTTAGTGGGATAGGATTATGAACTATAGCCGATAGCCAGTATTACATAACCACTATGATCCACTATGTTTAAAGATCCATATAATTATACAAACAAAGAAGACCTATCAAAATCTATTGATTATTAACTAATAAATCCGTTTAATAATCCATTAAATAATCCATGATCAAAACAAATATTCACCACTATTCACCACCAAAAGTCCCTATTAAATCCACCATCGGCTTTAACCACGTTGATGGTTACCCTCCCTCCGAATTACCCTCCGCACATGGAGGTGAATGCATCACACTCGCTGGGCGGAGGCTGCGACCAGTCCTCCGGCGCTGATGCGGCTGAATATGCTGATTGGAGGACCCCTAACATGAATCGACTCTTACAGTGTATGAATATTTAACGAATATATACCTAATATGGACTACTATTAAATTATTATATATAATATTATGAATATATGTATACGATATATTACGATATATTGCGATATGGGTCATGATCACTGGAAAAAAACAACGGGTCAGCCTCAAGCAGCATCTTGGTATTTTTCCACACCTCCTCCGGTGTACCCGCAATGAGGTGCAGAATCTTCCGCTTGTCGTCTTCCCGGGAAGCCTTGGCCCTACCTTGCAGCTGGGAGGGCATGGAGAGAATCCCAAATCTTTAGTAGGCTTTAATAGGTTTCAATAGGTTTAAAATTTCAATAAGTTTCTATAGGTTTTATAATCGGAAATCATCGAACTAAATGGGGATGACTGATCAAACTTAGTGAATGATGCACTATTCAAACATATCTGCGTTTTATTGTGTTCCTACCCAGTGCCATGATTCAGGTAGCGGCGGAAGCGTATCTGCAATTGGCATTTCACCTATGAGGTTTTGGGGAATTCGCACCCAGCATCTCTGTCCTGGCAATTCAGTTATGGGGAGTGACCTGATTAGCCCCTGGGGCCCTGGGGTGTGGCAAACCCAACCCCATAAACAACAACCAAAATTGGATCCATTTGGGGATGGTCCATGTCAAAATTGGAGATTCTGAGATTGTTCATTGTTGAGTTTACCATAGTTTACCACATCAAAGGCTTTGAAAGTACCAAACTAAGCACCAACTACAATCCTATGGGCCTATGGGTTGGGATCCCCATTCTCCCTCAGAAAGCCACTACTTGAGGGGTGCATCTCAATGAGAAGATGGTTCCCCACCTGCCAGGTGAGGGTTGTTAGATTTTATGTCAGTTGCCTGCTCCTCCTCTCCTCTTCTCCTCTCCTCCTCCTCGTCGTCCTTCTCGGCGTCCTCCTCGTCGTCCTGCTCGTCCAACTGCGACCCGCGATCCACAGTGTTCTCTGTCGGACCTCAACCACGACCATCCACGCCCAGTGTTCCCTGCCGGACCTCAACCACGACCATCCCCGCCCAGTGTTCCCTGCCGGACCTCAACCACGACCATCCACGCCCAGTGTTCCACCGCGAGTATCCCGCCCAGTGTTCCCTGCCGGACCTCAACCACGACCATCCCCGCCCAGTGTTCCCTGCCGGACCTCAACCCGACCATCCGAGTATCCACGCCAAGTGTTCCCTGCCGGACCTCATGTAGGAAGAGATGGGACAAAGAATGTGCAGAAGAAAGAATGTCAGAAAGAATGTCAGAAGATATGCCCAGAAGATATGCCAGATAGAATGCCAGAATAGAATGCCAGATAGAATGCCAGAGATATGCCAGAAGATATGCCAGAAGATATGCCAGATAGAATGCCAGATAATATGCCAGAAGATATGCCAGATAGAATGCCAGATAGAATGCCAGAAGATTTGCCAGATAGAATGCCAGAAAATATGCCAGAAGATATGCCAGATAGATATGCCAGAAGATATGCCAGAAGATAGAATATATGCCAGAAGATATGTCAGATAGAATGCCAGAAGATATGTCAGAATATATGCCAGAAGATATGCCAGATAGAATGCCAGATTGAATGCCAGAAGATATGTCAGATAGAGTGCCAGAAGATATGCCAGATAGAATGCCAGAAGATTTGCCAGATAGAATGCCAGAAGATATGCCAGAAGATATGCCAGAAGATTTGCCAGTAAGAAAATGTATAAATGTCATGGTGGGGATCACACGAAGTAAAGTATTTTTTTCACCCGCATACTGGTTTTTTTTCACGGTATATCTCATGATATACAGTAAGGATACAGTAATATGAGCCATGGTCAATACTCACTATATGGTTGATGGTCATCCCATCCATAATAAGGATCCTTATAATGGTTATTATAAATCCCTATAAACCATTGGATGACTAGCCCCTATTGATGGTTATTAACCATGAGTATTGACCATAGCTCATATGGCTATTACCATGGTAAATGGGTGGTATCATCCCTCCACTGCGACTGCGAATCTGGTCAGTTTCCAAGGCACTGATGTCCACGGTCACTCCCTTCACCGCAACGCGCAAGGGAAAGGCTCCGCCAGTCGCTTCATCTGCAACGCTTTCCTCATCGGTGGATGGACAAGCCATCCTGCACCGGTAACAATTTAAAACATGTTGAAACTATGAAACAAAGTAAATAATGGGATTATAAGAAATTATAAGCGGATAAACCATCTAATTACATTTCATCCACAGTATGTTTGTTGGTTTCGAAACCAACCAAACATCACTGTCATTACATGTTCTTACCCACCTCCGATGCCTCAAATGCACTGACAAACCAGTCAGGTCTATTTGTTCAAACACATCGCGAGACAACGAGACGACAGTAGTCACGAGGGACTATGGTAGGTATTTTCTGGCAAGGATCAATGTGGTGTCTGTTCGTTGAAACATGGAACACAAGGTGTTTCCGAAGATTCTGATAAGATTATAATTATAATGATGATATACCTTGGTCTATGTATTATCCAGGTTTAAAACATATCCCCAAACATCTGTGCCTAATGATCCCCAAACCAGAAATAAACAATGTGACCTCGGCCAGTGAGGTCGCTATGTGCTATGTTACTGGTAAAATGCCAAATTTGATTGACAGAAATCTCAATTTCTGTTGCTTAGATCCACTTTTTCAGTTGCTTCAATCCCCATGTTGTGTTAGTTAAGTATCCAATGTTGTTGGTTAAAAAAAACCATTCTGCTTGCTTAAATCCACCAATTCTTGGTGGAATTCCCCCAACCCAGGGACCCACCACAGTGCTGGTTGTCGCCCAAGTGCGTGTACACCTTCGCCGCTGTCCATGCGCAACGTGGGCTTGGCAGGTACCGGTTTACCACCGTGCAACGCGGAATTCTCGGGCAGCCAACCTGGCTGAAGCATGAAAAATGGGGACAATATTCTAGCAATTTCTTGCCCATATTCCAGGGCCGAACATATTCCATGCCAAAATAGCTGGGAAATTTCAGGGAATTGCGAAGACCCCTTTCAGGTGAAATTTGTATTTCATACAGTTTGCCAAGTACTCCTTTTCTTCTGGCACGTACGTTGTCGACTGCACATGTTCTTCCGCAAAGAAGATCCTTACTTTCAACAATTTCTGGAAATGTCATAATTCATAATGTTGAGCTTTCCAAAAATGGATTAATAATGTTCTTATGGGAATTTGTCATCTACACTTTTCAGGATCTCAAAACCCAATTCATAAGCTTTAAGCTTATGTTCTGGCACGCTTGGCTGGCATTTCACCAGCAGCGCCATCCCCATCTTTCTTGACATCTTTGTGGCCCCGCAAAGAGCCCTGCACAACAGGATCTCGGAACACAAATCATCGACGATCCTGTTTTCTTCCGTGCAAACTAATTCCACCGATAGAGTACGATGCCACCCCTGGAGTGCGCTAATTTTCTGGAATGCGAAAATAAAACAGTATGCGTGGCCCCCTTCGACCTTCCCCATGGATCCAACACCAGTTTTTTCCATCATATACCAGAAAATTATCACATTTCACCCTGCTGAGCTTTTTTTTTCTTTTTTTTTTTGTTTGGTCATTTTTGGCCAAAATGGCCTGGAATGCGATAGTATGTGAAACTACAGACGTCTCACGCGAAACCGCTACCTTGCCCATATTCCAGAAAACGTGATTCCAGACGATTTTAGCCAAAAAAAAAACGAAAAAAAAAAAACGCAAAAAACGAAAAATCACCGAGTACGAAGATTTTATGGAGTGCGAAGATCTTGCAGAGTGCGTGGATTTTATAGTATGTGCACGTCCCTAGCTGTGGAGTGCGATGCCCTCGCTGGAGTGCGAAGAATTTGTGGAATGCGAAGAATTCCGAGTATGCGTGGCTGGTATAGAGACCACATAGGGAAATTTCGGGGCCAGAACCAAAATTCCAATCCCAAAGCCAGCCCAAACTTCCAGGGGCACACCAGTGGGTTCTATTTTTCCGAGTTCACCTTGGGTGAGGCCCCGGGGAAGAAACTTTCTAATTTTTACTCAGCCAACCTTTAAAAACGTTACCCTTGACAACCCTGTCCTTCTTCGGTAGACAAATGAAGAAACTTCCTTATCAAAGCAGCCTTCAATTCATTCAACGTCCACAGCTGCTTTGGAACGACATAGGGGATAGAAAGCTGTGGAGGGGCATTCAGTGGATTCGCCGTGGCCCAACTGTTCCCTCCAGATTGAGCTGAAATGCCTATCAAAGTAACATACCAAAACCCAGGTCTGGAGTACGATGAAAACATGGTATGCGAAGATTTTCTGAATATGGGAATGTTGCCTCTAGAAATATGGGACAATTAGGATTTAACCAACTAACCAATTGGGGTTTTCATCGGTTCTTTTTGGTATGCAAGTTGGTTTCTACAAGTTGGTGCCCCAGTCGGTTTCTAACTGTTGGGTCTCTAGTTACGTGGGTTTATAAACCAACAGCTAGAGGGCGCCACCATCTATGTATATATATATATATTATATATATATATGTATAGTCAGCTGGATGCAGTTTCAAACCATCTAATACAACTGGGGGGCCTTTCCTTTGCTGCAAAGATGGGAGGGGTATACCCAACTACCCAACCTTTGGGGGTCTTCAAGCAACAAATAACATATCGAGTGATACCTAGACGATGTCAAAATGTCCTAAATGGATCTAAGTGCAGGCATAATTCCAAGCATTTCGTGGTGATGTCTTGGGATGTGCACAATAGTACACATTACACATGTGTATATATATATATATTGATGTATTGATGACACAGGGATAGATTATTGCCACAGACGCAGCATGAGGAAAATAACATGAAATAACATGAAATAACCAACTTGAAACGGTTTTGGAAAAAAAGACAAGTGAAATCAAATCCTAAGTAGTGGTAAGTTAGACCTTTCATCACTTTCTATTGTTTCGTTATCCTTTTCGGGGTTATTATGTTGGATGTTCCTTTTTCATGTGGAGGTGCTCCCTGTTGAGGTGGAGTTCCGGCTGCAAATGAGCCCCAAGTTTGCGCTTGCTTTTGTGTGTTTGGGAAATCAACCAGACCCGACAATGTTCCCACATCTCTTTCCAAGTGCCGATATATGCTAATACATTATCCAAGGGGAAAACTGGAATTTGGCTTCAACATCTTCAACAAAGGAGTCATGTCGTTTAGAAGTTGCCCAAACAGACAGCGGCACATGCAATGTCGTAGAAGTGAGCTTCCTCCTGCCAAGTGCAAACTTCAAATTTCCACAAAGCGGATCAATTGAGAAGCAAACCAAACAGAATATAGAAGTAAAGTGAATGATTGATATCCTAATTGTATCCTGGTATAACTGCTGATTTAACTCATTTATGTTGCATCCTGATCCTGATCGGAATCCTGATATACTTTAGTCGTGACGATTGATGGATATTGAGGATGAATATACCCTTTCCGTTTCTGTAAACACTGCGACAATTTTGTTAACATCGCCCCACAATTCTCTATTCTCTTCTGGCTCCGAAACGTGTCCAACAAATCAGCAAAGAAATAAGTTTGAACAGATACGTTGGATACGTATGTTTGCTGATATGTCATCTGGGCCACCGGAGGTACGAGCATGGGAGTCTTCAGGCCTCAGGCCCGAAAGTCAAGTTTGTCCAGGATGTTCCTGATATATATATATATATATATGCTCAGCCCCCCCCCAACGACCCCCCTCAACCCGCCATCTGCTTCACTATGCTTGACTTGTGTCTGCACAGAACCACGTTGAAGTCACCAACGAGTCGCCCCTGCCGCAGCAGCATCACTTTTGCTAAGCTGAGGTCTTATGCTGCTGTGAAAACTGCCTCTACGCACCAATCGCTAATAGGAAAATTTTTGCGCTTGAGACTTTCCTACTAACATTTTTTTTTAAAATTTTGAAAGACTAGTATATTTTACATTGCATTTGTTTACGGGAATTTCTATCCTCCAATCAGACGATTGGTGCGATCGGATGGTGGAGGAGTCCTGGAGCGACTCTTACACCCAAAACTGCCATAATCTATGGCACCACCTCCGGGGCGCGCAGGGTTGCGGACACCAACAAATGGAGGTGAACTACTACGCTGACGCGAGAAATCTCCGTAATGGATGGCCCTCCCATCAGGCCGGGCAGGGTTTGGAATACATTCCGTCCCGGGGCGCGCAGGGTTGCGGACACCAACAAATGGAGGTGAACTACTACGCTGACGCGAGAAATCTCCGAATGGATGGCCCTCCCATCAGGCCGGGCAGGGTTTGGAACACATTCCGTCGCCTGTTCTGAAATAGAGCCACTGCTCACTTGCTGGTTGGACATGGTCGAGGCGAGGCGAAATTGAAGAGGGCACAGGAGAAGTCAGCTGACAAGCCAAAAAGCTCGAGCGTTATAGATATTTGTCCAGACCGCGAAGACTAGTGCGAAAAAACTACAGTACACACCGCCAGCCCCATATAACCTAGGGGCATGCAAAGAGGACTATTGTACATTAGACAAATTATACGTATTACATCGTATCACTATATTACACTACATTTTGTTTTTTGTCAAAAGACTATGACGTTAAAAAGCAGAAACTAACTGTTAAACAGCAGGCATGCAATTTTTTGGTGAAGATTGCGCAGTGTAAGTTGTAGCTTTGAAGATTCTTCTTGAAACAGAAGAGAAAGGTGGACACATGTCAAATGCCATTGTGTTAAGGAAGTAAGATATATGAACTCATGTTTGACGACAGGAGAAGAGCAACTGCAGCGAAGCATGCAAAGCGGTGAATCTTTTTTGCATAGCCAGTCTTTGATCAAACGCGCAGATCCTGGGTCGAGGCGAGGCGAAATTGAAGAGGGCACAGGAGAAGTCAGCTGACAAGCCAAAAAGCTCGAGCGTTATAGATATTTGTCCAGACCGCGAAGACTAGTGCGAAAAAACTACAGTACACACCGCCAGCCCCATATAACCTAGGGGCATGCAAAGAGGACTATTGTACATTAGACAAATTATACGTATTACATCGTATCACTATATTACACTACATTTTGTTTTTTGTCAAAAGACTATGACGTTAAAAAGCAGAAACTAACGGTTAAACAGCAGGCATGCAATTTTTTGGTGAAGATTGCGCAGTGTAAGTTGTAGCTTTGAAGATTCTTCTTGAAACAGAAGAGAAAGGTGGACACATGTCAAATGACATTGTGTTAAGGAAGTAAGATATATGAACTCATGTTTGACGACAGGAGAAGAGCAACTGCAGCGAAGAATGCAAAGCGGTGAATCTTTTTTGCATAGCCAGTCTTTGATCAAACGCGCAGATCCTGGGTCGAGGCGAGGCGAAATTGAAGAGGGCACAGGAGAAGTCAGCTGACAAGCCAAAAAGCTCGAGCGTTATGGATATTTGTCCAGACCGCGAAGACTAGTGCGAAAAAACTACAGTACACACCGCCAGCCCCATATAACCTAGGGGCATGCAAGAGAGAACTATTGTACATTAGATTAATTATACGTATTACATCGTATCACTATATTACACTACATTTTGTTTTTTTGTCAAAAGACTATGACGTTAAAAAGCAGAAACTAACGGTTAAACAGCAGGCATGCAATTTTTTGGTGAAGATTGCGCAGTGTAAGTTGTAGCTTTGAAGATTCTTCTTGAAACAGAAGAGAAAGGTGGACACATGTCAAATGCCATTGTGTTAAGGAAGTAAGATATATGAACTCATGTTTGACGACAGGAGAAGAGCAACTGCAGCGAAGAATGCAAAGCGGTGAATCTTTTTTGCACAGCCAGTCTTTGATCAAAGGCGCAGATCCTGCAACATCTGCCCAGTGGCATCCCAAAAATTCTGGGAACGGTGCCAGTACGTCCACTGCGCTGCTCGAACTTTACGGGCAAGCGCAATGGACCCGACCTTACGCGGAGCATGTTTCAAAGCTGCGCGCAGATGGCCCCAGAAGCGGTCGATGATTTGCGTACCTGCTTTCACGGTTACGCGTTTGCCATTTGGCAACTTGTGTTTCCACACTTTGGTGTAATGAGGCTTCACCCACACAGGCTTTCCCTTCACGAGCACCTGCTTCTTCTTGTGCACTACGTTGTCATGCACCACGCCGGACAATTTCATCTTGTAGGTCTTGGCACCATCAGTATGCAAGATCACATCGCGATTCTCCAAGAACTTATGAGCAATGGGTTTCCAATCTCGCTTGGTGATTGGGCCTGGACCTGGCGAGCGCACAGCGGTAGTCTTTGGAGGGAGGCGGAAGAGAACCAAGGTGCTAGGCTGGCCCCGCTCGACAATGCCACCCCACTGCTCCCACTTGGCCCTTTTGTGCTGTAAGTCAACTTCCTTGCCGATATCAACTTCATCCGCCTCAACATCACACCATTTGTGTCTGGCTCCGAAGTGGATTTCCTTCTGTTTCTGGAGGACATGACGGCTGCGAGCAATCTCAAGGTTGTTGTAGATGCGCGAGACGGGCTTGTGATTCATGCCCAAGATGACGGGAGCTGAGGTTGCTGGTACGCCCGCAAGCGCACAGCATAGAACAGCTGCTTGATGCCCCAAGGGAGTGTAGCTGGCCCCACGTCCATGATGGAAAATGGGATGGAAGTCATGTGGCTGAACATATTTTCTGCAAAGCTTGGCTGTGCACTTGTGCGCCCAAACCTTTCTGTCTTTGAAGAAGCGCAGAGGTTGGAGACTCCCAGCGCCACAATGGGGACAGGTCTGGCCTCTCCAGTCGATGCTGTAAATAACAATACAAATGACACATTGGGGGGTCGTAGGGGGGGGGGCGACCATATATATATATAATGTTTTAAAATAATGGTTGAATGATTAAAAAATCATGCACCTGAAAATTTCCAGGATTCAAAGTGTTCTATTCATTGGATTCTTACTATGGCAAATCCATGGCCAATCTTAGCTACCCAGCATTGCTTTTTGGTAGCAGGTTGAGTTGTAATGAAATCCTCTTCGCCACTTGGTGTAGCCGCACATTTGAAGGTTAAACTAGTTTAAACCGGGTGAAACACCATATGTTAGCCGAACTCCTGTTTTTTATGACCAGCCTAATGCCCTTCACCCTTTGCAATATATTGGTATATCATGGTACAAGTATATCCCATTTTGGTAAATGGGGTGTTGCTACTTCCTCTTGTTGCTTAACCCATATCTTGATATTTGTTTATGATTAACTGCGCGTTGCCATTAGTGTTTGTTGCTTAAAGCAAACTTCACCCACCAGCCACTGTTGATCCCTTCCGTCGTCCTCTCGTGCCCAAACAGTGCTGACAAAGTTCTCCAGCACGCACCAAATCCTCCAGCAGTATAGGATGGTATAGATATGTATAGATGATGTTTTCTTCATAATGTACGATGGGTTTCCACCTATTTCCATCTTTTTTGGGATCGCTGTACATAATACATCATTAACCTTAGAATATTATATATATATACACATAATATGTATATATGCATGCACATATTGTATACTGTAACCATTATTTGGCATTCAAAACATGTATTTACAACACTTTACAACCATTCTTCTGGTATTTCTACCCAATTCTCTGGGTCAACTGAGGCTCGAGGTGTGTAAGGATCCCTCAAGATATGTCTGGGACCCAGCGACTTGTGATAGCCGAATAGCTGTTCAATATGCATCCAAGTTACTCACTGGGCCACCGAACCACTATAAACATTGGGTATATTCTTGCATAGTCCATATGCAATCGGATATGTTAAATCATGGGTTAAATTCAACAATCCCAAATTCATGGTTGTGTTATATATTAGTTATAACCAAAGTTATAGCGAACAAAAAGTCCCATAATCTATGGGTCTTCTCACCCTCCGGTGGCGCGCGCGTCCGGTGGCGCGCGCGTTGCGCGGCTCGCTCGCCTATCAAAGGTGGTGACGTTGGAATCCAAGAGTGCCACCGTTCCTTCACACCTACCAGGTTCATGGCTGAAGCGTCAAAGCCATGGGTGTTGTGTCCAAAACAATGGGGAAGTCCAAAAATGGGAGACATGATCTGGATAACCAAGAAAAATATGAAATCTGATTATAAGTATCTATAAGTGATGATTCCATCATGGATTTTAAAAGGGACTAATTGGGTCCTAATTGTGTAAACCACTAATCAATGGATTGGTTTAAGGGATAATCGAAACCGGAAACCATCAGTTTGTCCTATCAAATTCATCGGGGATTTGTGGGTTTCCTGCATTTTTTCCCAGTCAGCACAGTCCCGGACCAGTGGCTTACTCCACAAGAAGTGGAAGGTGGGTCATGACACGGATGCAATTCACATGTGTGTCATGTCTATATGGAAGTTTCCCAAAATGGGTGTTCCCCCAAATCATTCAAGTCATGGATGACCATTTTAGGATACTGTAAACCCGTGGTGACTTCGGGATCCCCCATGTTTGTAATAATACGTAATAATTTATTATAACAATCCAATTTGGCAATATTTTACACCAAGTAATCCTGACACAGGTGGAATGTTCTATATCATCATGGAACCAAATTTGGATCCCATTATAAACCATAATAATAATATATAAACATGATAAACCATTATATTTACCCATTATAAACCACATACAGTATATAAACCGTTATAAACCTTTCCTGGGGGTCAAATCCTCGAAATTTGGCTACGGACTCCAAGGATCATCGTGCTGAAAGGTGGATGAGTTGATCCAAAAAACGACAGTTGCAGCGCCCAGCCGAGGCAAAAATCAAGTCGAGTTACCCCAAAAAGGTCAATGCAAGAACGGAACATACAAATAAATCCACTATTATTGAATTAACTTAAATTGCTATGTGCAAATTAATTCGTTCAAGGGAGACCCGCGGGAAACCATTAAGCCATTGTTTTACCACCAACAAATCAACATTTGATATAGATTTTCCCCTCCGCCAATTCTATAAAGGAGATGTGTTTTCTGCGAAAGGTCTCTTTGTCACTGCACCCATTTTGCTGTTTAAATCACATGTTTTATTGCTTTAGATGACAATTCTATTGTTTAGATGACCATTTTCGCAGGTCCAGCGACGATTTCTGTTGCTGAAATCACCATCATCACCATTTTGGCCGGTAACATTTCCGCCGTGATCAGCCATGCTTTGACTGGGCGCCTGGGACTGAGGATGGCCTTGACGAAGGGCGTGTCACGCAGCTGTCCAGAGAGACCGCTGAGGTCGTGTTGATTGTTGGCGAAGGTGCAAATCCTGGCAGAAGTTGGTGATGGCGGGATTTCCCGTCCATGAAAGATCCTGCAAACATCATTCTAGGACCTGGGAAATCCAATTTGGTTGAATAAAAAAGGTGCATTCCATGTTTGACACCAAAGGCTAAATTCATTAATTAATCAAATATCAACTTATTGTTCTAGCTAATGCCGTATGATCATATAAGCACCTTGTATGGATATGGCATATGGCTAGCTAAGTTCATAATCGGATGGGGATTGGGCATGGTATACGAATCATTTTCAGGCAAACCCATATGAACCATTAACAATACCCCGATCCCATCTCACCATCTCATTTTTCCGCACATGGTTGAAAACGGTTTCCCTACTGTGGGTCAGTTCATAATCACGAAAATAACCCCTGTAGTATGATTCTTACACACATCAATCAACCAGGATAGTTTTAATATGTTTCAATGGTTCATATGAATGGGATATACCAAAATCCTGGCAGGAATGAGTCGGATACCAACAGAACTTGGGATGGTATGGTGTTGGCATGGGATATGGTTGGGAAAACCAGGGAGATAGCATGGTATAGCAAGGACACATAATAAGGATACCGATAATGGGCCTTTCCATGATAGGTAAGTTGGTTTGTACAAGCTGGCGCCGCAGTTCGTTAACAAAGTTGATTTGTATCTATAGTAATATTTCACTAGGGATTTTGGTAGATATACAACTCGCAGAGGCATGGGATGGTAAATCGCGACAAATTATAGTAAGCGGCGGTGTAAATATGGTAAACTTTGGTAGATGATTATAAATGATCTCCCATAGTTGCCTATTTTGATTCATAAGTATAGTATTTGACTGGGGTTTATGGTAGATATATCGAACGAGTTAAGTAAGTTTCTAAACTAAATTACAAGCCGACTTCTAAAGCAATCACTGATGTCCCTTTTGAAAAATGTTGCAGGGGTGGTTTGGATGCCGTGTATCATCACACTGTGCTTGTGAAAAGTGGGGGGGTCACACCTCGATCAACCAACCAGTGGGATACCAATACTGGATTCGTTGAAACAAAATATTGACTTATAGCTTGGATAAGGAGGGTTGATGGGGTATATGACATTATATGACTATATTTAATGGGGGTTATAAACACACTCAAAACTGGAGGGCCCAACCTTGTATCTAGATGGCTTCTACATGGAGTCTCCCAAGATGTCACAGTTCTGGCTCAGTGAACCGTGGACACCTTGAAACATCCAAAGACGTTGAACAATAGATCACGAGAAGTACTAAAAATCGCATCCGGAACTGGAAGTTCAAATTATAATTTATATAATATATATATATGATATTGTATGATTATGTAAGATCTACACATACTTGATGGAATCTAAGCTTCAGTATTATCAATTATCATCGTGGGAACTCACCAATTCTATGACAATAACGGATCAAATACGTGCCATGTTTTGCTGGGAGAGGTATGTTTTCTAGATCATCTCAGTCTGTCCAAGTGTCCAATAAGGCGAATCTGCCAGATTTCTCTGCTGCGTGTGGAACTGGAGCAAGGAACAGGTCTGCGGGAAGGGTGTGCCCCACCAGTGGCTCACAAACCATCTTGGTAACCTGGTTGATCTGCGGCGAAACGAGGGGATCGTTGCTGAAACATTCGCATGTGTTCTGCGTTGTAGATCTGTATTGGCGAATACGTCCTCCGTTGAGACTATGGATGGGATACATGGGTCAGATGGGTCAGATAACTTGCGGCACCACTCCCCATGTGGATTTGCCCCACAGGGTGTACTGCATATATTCCAAAATAACCATATTCTTGAGAAAATTCAAAAATGACGATCCATTGGAATTTACGAGTGCCCTATTTTCAGACAATTCCATCTGCTATTGGGATGGTATTGTTTCATAGATATGTGACATGTGGCTATGAATCAAGAGTCTGGTACTATGAATCAAGAGTCTGGTACACATCAAGATAGCAGCTAAATGAACTTTCTGATCCCTGAAACATGCTATCAAAGGTCCTGATTTGAAAGAATTACAGTATCTTGATTTTGGGTGGTCAATGGCAACAGAACGAGGAAATGGAAGCACCGCTGCCGCTACTCCCATTCAAAAGCCATGAAATTGCTACCGCGCAGCTTTGACATTGTCATTCATCAATTGGTGATCTAAAATAATTTGAATTATATAAATCTTTGGCTGGGTGGCTATTTGTATATTTACCCATAGATGGCAACAATTTGCATTTTTTCCATTCATATATATATATATTATATTATGTATACACACATAAGTATGAATGAAACATGGGTACAATAACTCAGTCATGAACCATCCATGTTTTTGGGGCGAGGGATATATTTATATTATATATATATAGCTTTGGCCCAAACCATGCACTTGCCCAAGGAACTGCGGAGCGGGGGCCACCAATTCCACCCACGAGCATTTGAATGGAAACCTGAGAGGATGAGTGACACAACCTGCCACGACAAAGGGCCAGTTCAAGCATAGTTACGATAGTTCTCATAGGGAAGAATTATGATATATCATGATACATCTGCGTTTTCTTTGTCTGAAGTTTCCACTTTTTCACAGATTCGGAGGTCAGCGAAAAAACATAAAAACAATAAGACCAAGATGAGATTTGCCCTGTCAAAGTCTACCATTCCAAGTTGGAATCGCACGCTATTTATATACGGCCTCTTCACTCTGCAGGCCTAAAAAATGAATGCATGAGGCCTGAATTAGTCTTTGATTGCGCAATGAGAAATGATGAGAAATTCATAAAAGTGCTAAAATCATGAGGTAAGTACCAGTACGGATAAATACAGTACAATTTTGTGTAATTTTGTTGTGAAAAAATATGGTCTAGGTGCAGGCATGCATTTGAGAACGGGGTCCGTTTATACAGACAAGAAGCCAAAGTAGATTCGCATGAAACGTGAACTTCTTGTTCTTCCGGAACAAGCTGCGCTACAATGGATAAGTCATGCATCTGCATCACATAAAACGAGCTTAGGCCGTCCATCCACAGCTTCCGTATCGAGGTGTCGCTGAAGTGCTGTATCGAACGCACAAACATATATAGCGTGGTAGTCTTGCATGCCCTAAACCCTTGGGTTTCAATACCATTATCTAATACAACACCAGCACAAAAGTTTTGCCTCTTGACTAGCTGCTGCAACCCTCTCCCCTTAGACTCCTGACATGTTTCATATGAATCATATGGCTGATCGCGGATCAGCTGGTTTGCTTTAAAAGAGTTTTAGTTTATTTCGACTAGAAATACGATCCGCCACGCAGGCCTCGCGAAATGAGGATAACTGATCCGCGGCTGAGGATGATGATGTTTATAAGACGCTGAACGGGAAAAAACTTTCTTCCTCCTGATGTAGCGTAGATGATTGGGGGATACCCCAACCATCTTTGGACCCAAAGAGTGGTACTGAAGTATTGCAACCGGGTTGGATGATTTCCGGGTGAACTGCACCTAACCCTCAGCCGAGAGACGTCAAGGGTTTCACAAGCAAATCGTTGATCACCTTACCAGTGGAGACCAAACACTCCATGAATTTCACCAAACATATACCTCAAGAAATGACCCTTAAATGTACCGTACCGTAAGTAGATACACTATAATATTTGTAAATGTCCCAATATTTGTACCATAAGTGTCAGTAAATGTCCCAATATTGTAAATGCATGGGATATAAAACCTGACACTTTCCAACTGACATGTTCCTCAATGATGAAAGAAAACGACCCAAACATCTTCAGAGATGCCGATATGTTCCGGCGGTTGAACTCCACCTGTCGCTTCGACAAGTCGTCCCGATACCCGTGGGATTTTTACCAAACCCAGATGCTTTACATCTTCAACAAGATCACAAAACGTAAGCACGTAGGTATATCATGGATGGAGTATAGTATTGAGTATAGGTGAAACGGTTGGGGATCCATAATTTCACCGGCCACTCCTGTTTTGGAACAGTTTCCAGTGGATGGTAGCGTGATCCTCATCTTGGATGGAGCAAAACAACTACTGTAAAATCCATTGGCATACCCGATAACAATCCCCTCTTTGGTTCATGGTTTGCCACATTGCTGAGAACCCTGAAATGAAGCCAAATGTATTCAAATAACGCAATCTTGCCTGCCATTGTCTTCAATATCTTGAAATTTTATCCCACAAATGTCCTCAAATCCAGTAATGCGTAAACACCCAGAAACTTTTTGCCTGAAGTCGGTACTATAGACGATCCCCGGTTGGTTTATGATTACGTTACAGTAACATACAACAAGCCCAGTATTGGTCAGCTCTGATCCACTAGGTGGGCACTGGTCCGTGACTGGGCACATAGAGATTCACAGCGTCACTGGTGACAGTTGATCCATCACGATCCGTCAGCAATGATGCCTGCGATGATGACTGAGGGAAGAATGGGAGAATGTTGAGCCCTTCAAGTCAAGAAACCAAGAAAACACAAACCACAAAATCAGTTTGTTCAGAAATTTGTGTGTGTGTGATATAGCCAAAACATGCCAAAACTGCCTCTCTATAAAAGCAGGATAAACTGTATTGTATTTTGATGTATTTTGTGTACCCTTGATTCGCGACTGTTCTACCTGTTCGCGCACTTTGATCTTCTTTCATCTTCTTTCTACTTACCCTCTCTTCTCTGACTCTTCCGAAGACTGTTGCTGCATCTGTCCATAAGTCGGAAGTTTGACTTCTAAATATCCTTCGATGATAGATAATGGATGAGTAATCAGTGGATAAATAATGGATGATATCCCCATATTAATTATGTAATCCCCACTATTTGTCCATGATTTAGGATATCTCCAGAATCCAACTGTTCATTAAACCATTCTGTCGGTTATGTTCCCATAATTATCCACTATTGTTGATTAGACCATATCAATTTCCATGGTTTGCAACACATTTTCAACCATAGGACCTCTCATGTAGAGGTTTCTGCATGAACCTTTTAGATCTTTGCTCATATGATTGTCCCATGAAATATCCCCATCAAAAATCATGTTCATACCCAACAAAGGGTCACCTGCCTGACCCACTTCTTGCACATACGCCGCCAGTTCCGTCAACTGCTCCTTGGTGCGACTGAGTTCCGTTCACTAAAAAGGGGGAGACTTAGCCATCTTTGATGCCGTCAGAAAGGGGGAGAATAAATAAGAAAATAATGATCAATTGTTAAAATGGAAGCTATCAATACATAAATGGGGATAAATAATATATAACCACCAAACATGGGAATTGATAGCTGATTTATGATGATTTATTGTAGGTTAGTTGGTTTATAACTGTCCAATTGGATTTAATATGACCTAAATCGATGGGTATATCGAACTGGTCGGATGAGGTTACAAACCAATACAAACCAACAAACATAACTTGGGGGCCCCTTCCTGTAGGGGTAACTTGCCCGGCAAATGGAGGAAAATCATATATATATAGCATACTATAGCCATCTATAGCCATAAAGACCACGTCAATTGCACCAACAAGTATTGAAAAGCCGGTCGAACGTGGATTTCAAGAAAATTATGCCCTGCTGTCTCTTCGTCACTTCAAGCCATCTATGTTGAAAGGTCTTACCTTGCCGCAGATCCTCCGTGACAGCTGTGCGAGTACCACATGAACCAGCCCTCACAAGCAAACGCAAACTGCTGGGAGTCACTAACATGAGCAAATGTTATATATATATGTTTATTATATAGTGACTATATATCATACATTAGTATATAGTTATATATGTCATATATGTAACGTATCTATATTATATAGTCAAATTGTCAAGAACCTGGCGAAAAGTCTCACCAACACCGCACACACTGATCTCTGTGATGGCCACCGGCCAAGATCATCACATATCCTCACTGTACATTCCCAAAACGATGTTAAGCACATCATCTCGAGAAATGACATGGGAAAACCATGGAAAACATGGGATTATCCAAATTACATGGGAAATCATGGGAATATATGCGGACCATTCAACAACTATCCAAGCCACGTATATGGGTTTAGCACCAGGATGCACCGGGTGTATGCAGGTATAGTGGGATCCGCAATGCCATAGACATCATAAGCCAGTTCGAAGTCGTGGTTCATCATTATTAGTATACCCCTACCTAGGACCACTTGTAATCGGGACGTGACCAAATGGTCGATACTTGAGAAATAAGTTTCCCAGAATTATACCACTATTGATTGATGTTTGTATTTTATATCAGCAATATATCACCATTGTTGATGGTTATATCATCGAATCCCATTATGTCGTACTTGGATGTGCATCCCAGGAATCGTAAGTTGATAAGAAGCAGAAATAACCCATACATGGGGATCCCACATATACACAACAATATACCCCCAAGCAGTGAGGTTTCCCCATTAAGCCATAAAAAAAACGATACAATCCCATTCTACTGGTTGGTAGATAGGTATCCCCTCGATTCTGGGTTCAGTAACTGGTTAGGTGAAAAAAAAAAACGAATATTAACCGACCAACTACTGTATCATTTATTAACATTTATTAACAATATTCAAGTAATTGTGGCTAAACACCCCACTTTAAACACCGTCTTTGATGGGTCAACCCTCAACTTTCACTTGGTTTATATAAATATGTTGAAATCAATGTTGAAATCCATGAGAACACTATCTTTGGTGCTGAACTCCCCATAAATCACCATGTTTGATGCTGACCCTCCGGCAATCAAACATGGCTAGCTCGGAAATGCCCAGTTTCTAGAGGTTTCTAATGGTTTCTAGCTGGGATTTCTCATCGATTTTAAATAGTTGTTTTTCCAGCAAGCCATGGCCATGATAACCAGAGGCTATTCGATCAACAAACAATGGGAATTGTAGAGGGAATCAATAGGAACTATTGGGATTTAATGGGAACTAATGGCAATTAATGGGGATTAATATGGATTAATGGGGACTATATATTGGGAATGAATGGGAATGAATGGGAATTGGAATGAATGGGAATGAATGGGAATGAATGGGAATTACTAATTACCATGGAATTAAAAATATGATGTCACCATCTTTTACATGGTAATCTCCCCATCGCTTGCCAGGACACCAATGTTACAGCGCGCTCCGCGCAGTCGTGGATCTCACAGCCCCGCGCTTCACAACTCAAAGGGACGCCTAGTTTGACACTCCTTGGTTTTTTATGCGCCATCCAGGGGATCACATGTCCCAAAATCTGGGGATTTATTTTTTTCATTTTTTTTCTATGTTGCGTTTGGTTTGAGATTTCGGGATTTTGGAATTTTTGGTTTGACAGTTTGCTGGGAAAGAATGCATGGGAATGTGGTAAACCTCACATTGGTTCAATCAACCAATGTTAAAAATTGGTGGATTGAGCCCTACAATTCCGGGGTTGACTGGGCACGTGATGATTTGTTTAATTTGGATTTCAAATGATTTTAACTTTTAACCAATCCAACGAGGTTGATGATGACTATATGACTATATATGTTATGATCCCTTAAGAGGGCCAAACAATTGGTCGGGTTTGGTATAGATGGCATGATTCTTGTATGATTATCCATCCGATAAAATGGAAATCCCGAAAATGGGCATATACCGTACCCTCTGGTAAACTAACATAGCTATTGAAAATCACCATTTTTAATGGGAAAATCCACTATAAATCACCATTTTCAATAGCTATGTTAGTTTACCAGAGGATAAGTCCTTAGTAGTGGATTGATGACCATCCCCTTGTACGGGGAAATAGCCGCAGCCAAAAACGCCCCAAAAAATGAACTTCTGGGGAAAAACACTTGGGAGTTTGGGAGTTACCTGGTTAACATGCTCCACGTTTGGGCTGTCTTTGGGGATTAATCAAATAACTATTCCACACACACATAAACATCTGTGTGCATGTCGTGTATGTTTTATACATGGCATCTGCGCATCGACCCATTTTTTAAGGTATGTTTTCAAGTATTCTTCAATACACCTCCCGACCCGCCGAAAGGTGCGAATGAAGTAAACCGATGCAAACCGCACATTGGTTGAAAAACACATCCAATAATTACATTGCATTTATATATAATGTGATTTAATGTGGATTATAGTAAAACAATGTAAAACACATCTAAGTCGTAAAACTGGGAGCAACATAGTGGAGAGATAATGGATTCAGTGACCATCCCTGGTTGGTTGCATCCAAAAATGCGAACGTCCCAATGTTTCGATAAAAATCCCTGTATTGATTCAACCTGACATGTTAGGTGAAGTTCCAATGGTTTGTTACCTAAATAATACCTAAATCCCAAGTTTTTTTTGGTGCACAAAACTACTAACTATACATGAAATCCAGCTGGCAGCCGAAGCTTCCAAGGAATCCCTTCAACCTCGCGGTAGAACTTCTCTACCTTCGGCTTCGCCGGTTCCGGTTTCTCCCGCAGGGTTCGCGCCGCATCTACTCCGCTGCCGGCGGCAGCCTAGACGGCTGGCAACCATTAAATGGGGGACCTGACAATGATCCAAAATGGGTCACTTTATGACTATCTAATACATTTTAATACTATTTGAAGGAATATCCTAACACTTTTAGAAGCACCCCATTTTTAACTCCTAACAACCAACACCAACTGCCGACCAAAAGCACAACCATAATCAAAAAAACAAGAGTAAACAAGTCATGACGGTTCCAAAACCAGTCATCTGGAGGGAAGGGCAAATTTTGAAAGGATCTAGTCTTCCAAAATGGTTCCCCCAATTACAAGTTGGTGAGCATCCATCCCCATGAAGGTCAATCACATATCCAACCGTTACAGTTTATACTTCAAGGGCTTATTCACCACCAACAACGGTGCAACCACCAACACGTTCTATCATGGTCAATCTTTGATAGTCCACAAAAAACACAATATGTTGCTGGTATTTGCTGGTTATGGTATATGTTATGGTCATTTTCCACTTATAGCCAAAAACTAAAGGATAAAACTTGATAAAACTGATAAAACTATCCCTCCAAGGTTGGGAATGTTATTGACCATATTCTTGCGTGGCATATTGTTGAAGGTGTCACCGTGACGCTGGATGAATCCCGGTCTGCCTGGCCTTGGCCTTAGCTTTGCCCCTTGGGGGCATCGAACTCCGCTCCGAAAAAGCGGAGCGCCAGGACCAAATGCTGCGGAAAGGCGTGGAATGGATGGGACGAAACGCCTCAATTAGTTGATGTGAGGGTAAAACAAGGCAGGTTGGCCGTTTAATCCACATAACTTCATTTTTGAGATACAAAATTCAGGCTGTCTTGCATGTTTTTCCCACCAATTCTCGGGAAACAATAGAAATAGGGGTTCAACCTACCAGCGCTGCTTGGATGTCCATAGACGATCTTGGGCCACTGGGACCATTGTCCGGCGGCATATCTGAATCTCTATGTCTATGACATCATTATTGCTAGTTTACATTAGTTTACCACATTGAGAACATGTACTACCATCTGGTTATTTAACACATTGCCAATCTTAGATAACCTGCAAAAAATTAAATTCTTTTGCTGGTTAGTGGATATTCCCATTGATACCAAAAGACTAAAGGATTAAAGTATCCATGTAAGATTGACCTAGAACAAAGCTGTAACATCACGTGTGGGACTTGCTGTAACATCTTCGGTCTTGATGTGGGAGCCTCCAAAGTACAGTATCACAGTATCTCAATATTATTCCTATAATGTCCTAGAAATATCATCCCATATCAAAAATGATCAGAAACAATGATAAAGGTGAACATAATAGGAAAAGACAACATACGTATCCCAGCATCATTGCTCTAATTCTCAATCCAATTCCTCTAGTATAGTCCTAGAAGTATCATTCCAAATTCCATTGTTATTTTCGGGTTTACCTCAAACAAAAATATTGCTACAAACAGTTAACGCCCTTTACCAATTTTAAATGGTTATCATTCAATCAATTGGGTTATAGTGTATAAGTTAAAACTGACTTGTAACATCTTGTAACTGGCAAATGCAAATGTAAGTTATAACTGACTGACCAGTTGACCAGTTCAAATTTGGCCACCAACCAACCACCGGCATCTCAAATTTGGCCACCAACCAACCACCACCGGCCACCCTTAAAACGGCCCCACCGGCCGTCTCGGGTCGCCCCACCGCATCGATAACTGCAAGGCCTTCGGCTTCCAGTCGTCCACACAAGGTCACGGCCACCTGACCGTGGCACCGGTTTTGTACCGTAAAAAAAAGGGGAAAACGTGCGAAATACCAGGTGTAAATGGCTATAAATGGGACTTACTAACCATAAATTGAGTGACTTGCTGACTTGAAACTGGTATTTCGGGCCATAACTGTAGCATTCACCACAAAATTGAAAGAATGCTTGTTGAAAAGCGAGCAGAAGTGGAGTTGATTTGATCTTAAAATGCGACCTGACATGATTGCACTATTCTCAGGAGCTTCATGAACATCGAGGAACATCTTTCGGGTTCCTGGCTGGAACTCAAGCCACCTGCAACCGTTGGAATTATCCATCCATTTTTGTGAGCGGGACGACATTGGTACTGGACAATACCCATTGGAGAATACTAATATGTCCTCATAGTTTGTGCATTTGTGACCATATTTATTGTAATGAGATTCTACTGATTTGTAGATATTTGCATGGAATATGTCGGCCTGTCAATTTGAGCCATACCATTTAAGTTGATTATATAATATCTCAGCCATTCTTGGTCATATGCTTAGCCCAGCCATCCCATGTTGCTGCTTCTACCACCATCTGTTGCTTGATATCCAAGTCATTAAACCATTCCAATCCATATTTTAGATATATATATATATTAAAATCGTTTAAAAACACAATTTTAATCCATGTTCATCCATTTTAGACCATGTTATATAATCATCTTCAGATCATTTGAGTATTGAAACTGGCCATGAAACTTTGCTGCCACGGCGAACAACACGCCATGGCATCGAACCGAGCCATCGGTGACCTTGATGGCTTCACCAAGACCTGAGACCTGGCAGCCATGGGATAGATGGCCCATAGATTTATAAAGGTTTACCGTCATGAAAAATGGTGATTTTCCATGGCTATATATGTTAGTCATAACCAAATATGGTACCTTTTCAAAAGGCTACCAAACTTAGTGGCGTATCAAAGACATTTGATATGTACATGTCATTGAATCGTCATGAACCATGATCAATACGTAATATATATATATATATATATCCCCTTTGTGATGGACGGAAGTCACGGGAAATAATTCATGATCATGATCAGGTGGTTTGATCATTAGAGGGATATGAGAACCCTCAATATATGTGTTTGGTGAGAAGGAGGTCAACCCTACTTGATCTTTATTTCTGGGCTTTCCCCTAAATTCCCATAGAGATTTAAGGTAGAATGATCATGGGAATTCCCCTCCGGTATCATCAAACTTGGTGGATTTTCAACTGCCACGTTTGATGACATGGTACCGGGGATAGTAGATCTAAAACCACCACACAGTACCATGCAGCAAGTATCAGCAAGTGGTGGGCTTGGCTTGGAATCCTAGGACTTCGTTAAAAATCTATCCCCTTCCCTCTTGCAATAATCGACGTACTTTAAAACATACAATGGTTCATGAATACCAGATTTATCCGTATTTCTAATAATTCCCAAACCTGAAAGAACCCAATTTCCAGATTCCAGATGATTCCCTTTGGCAAACTGATTCCAAGGTCCTTACAATTTGCCCACATGTAATCATCCACCAAGAGTCACGGTTGATCATAATATGTCCCAGTAAAAATTACGAACCATTGATCCATTGTAAATCCAAATCCCCATGTATTGTTGCAATATCGGTTGTAGTAATATCCCAGTATGTCGTTATTAAGGTTGGTTTGATCCCAATTTTGTTTGGGTAAACCCATGTATAGTTGGTTTTATTCCCAGAAATGGTTTCAAGGGAATATGCAGGCAACCATAGGAAACCCCTTTACTAGATGGTCAAAACACGGCAAAACCCATGGTTTCTGCTTTCAATGTTCCATTTAATCAACTGCTGAGTTGTTGACCCAATTATTCCATTCCAAAAATCCATGATGGAATGATTACTTTGTCTAAAAATCATGTTTTTGTTCCAAGTCTTCAACTAACATTTCCCATTTATACAATATAATATAATATAATATGATACAATATAATATAATTATATAATACAATATAATATAATATAATATAATATAATACAATATAATATAATATTACTATACTGGTAAATTCGATCACCCTTACAGCATGGCGCCTGAAGCTCATCCACGGGTGCTCTGGCGGGCTTGCCCTGGCACCCCAAATTTGATGGCTCACGGTGAGACGAATTTGATGGTGAACTTTGGAAATTATGGGGGAAACTGGTATATATATATATCCATACTATTATGAATCCTGTTGGAAGATTCATAATGGATATATAATAGTATTTGGAAATGATTCATAATGGAAATGATTCATCATGGATAATCGTATATCTGGTTGGTGGTTGACCTACCCCTCTGAAAAATAGGAAAGTCAGTTGGAATGATGACATTCCCAATATATGGAACAAAAATAAAAATGTTCCAAACCACCAACCAGATATATAATCGTATATGATCATGATTAATAGACATAATTGACATAATATATTATCATGAAAACATGTTCCATAATCCAGATACGAAAAACACTTTTCAGTTAATATATATATATAATTTAATATTATTTAGGGGATTTTAGGGGTATGTTAAACGTAAACTTGCTTGATTAATAAGGTAGACCCAATCATGAACCTGCCTAGGGTTCATGATTATGAACCCCTTCTATGGTTGGTTGCTGGGATGGATTACCATTGAGTTGACCTATGTACTATAGATGCTTTTGATGTCCTCGTCACACATCTGATGTTTACGACCTTTCACCAGGATATCGGATATCCAAGATATCCAATCCAATGTTGATTGAATCCCAGTGCTTTCTCACTCCAAAACAAATAGTGTCATGCCAACTCTCCCGCATGCACCATGTTCCTTTTTATTGTGGATCCCGTATTGGATCTATCTGCTGGTACAGTAAAACTCCCGGTTTTGTTCACAACTTAGTTTAAATTCCAAATCGTTGCTAAGAACGTTTGCTGTTCACATTCCACATGGTCTTCCCCAAATCCCCCATGTTCATTCATGTTTATCAATTTCTTCCTTTAAAATGTGATAAAATCAACCAGTAGCCGTTCTCAGAAAAATAGACTCTACTTCCCCCTGCGTCTATCAATGTATTTCAATCATATGTTCCATCGAAAAAAAAAACACGAATCAACCTCTGGTTTATGATGGCTTGCTGGAAAGTCCATTACTTCGATGATGTTCGATGATTTTTCCATTTACAGAAAAAACACAACTCCATTTCGTCCGGGGATTTTCCCATATTTTCACATGATGAAATTCCAGCTAAACCTCCATTCGTTTTTGGGATTTCCTAAGTTCATGTGGATTTTCCATGGTTTCCCATTGAAACCTCCATAAAAAGTTCGGAGATTTTGCTGAGTTCCCAAGATTTTCCTATGAGTTTCCAACGGATTTTCCCATCAAAACCCTGCCTCTTTGGCCTCGGCACCCTGCAGGAAGACCCGCGCGGCGCGCAGGAAAAATCCCAGGTCTTTCTTGGTACTCACCTGTGCTGGATGAAAAACAGTGTGAAAACCATCTGAACCTTAGACATCCTCAGACAAACTGACAGAAAATGGGAACATCACCTGGCTGCAGGGTGAAAAAGATTGGAATCTCACAGAAACTGATGGAAACTGCGCCTGAAAATGGGTGACTTACTATAGCAAAATATCCAACAATGATAAATGACTGGGGAGCTTATTTTTGGACAAACCCATATACTGTTGAAAGCTGAGACTCACTTGACGGGTCAAACAATGAGGGGAACAGTACCTTCAAAGGTGGAGATGTGGTGATGAAAAAACGGGATGCACATGATTTAAGAACGTTACTACTAGGAAATCCACCAACAAAAGATTGGGATTGTGGATCAGTAAATCAAGAACAAATTAAATGGCCTACAAGTAAAGTTTGTTTAGATTCCATGTCCAGTGGCAGTCCATGGCAGTCCTCTATCCCTTTGACGGAGATCTCCAATGTTTGTTGTTATGACACCACCAAAAGAAACACATGGAACCCCAAACATCATGCGATTTATCATGTGTCAAATCTGTCTCGACAAACCGATCCGATTATTGCTCCCGTTTCAAAGTTCAGTAGAAATATCGTCAAATCCATCTTCAGCCGATCTTCATCCGGGTGAATTAAATGCGAATAGGATTGACATAAATATCAAGGTAAATTAATAAATGGAAGCGTTCGCACCAATTCACCAACCTGAAATGTACCGCCCTCAATGCGAGAAATGGGGATAGAGTTCCCCCATCTCGCAATTCACCAAGGGCGCCTTCATCTCCATCTTCTCTGGTGCGGCCATCATGGCGGCAGTTGGGGATATAACCAGCAAAAGCAGGGGGGCGATAAGCATTACCCTCTGCTAATTTACAGTAACAATATTGTTCTGGAAAACACTTGTTTATTTTTTTGCGTCGGAATAGATGCCAAATAGAATGCCCGAAAGAATGTCAGATAGAATGTCAGAGTATATGCCAGAAAGAATGTCAGATAGAATATATATATTATATATATATTATAATGCCATATATCCATGTATATATAGTTCCAAATGGTATGTCATAAACTATGTCAGAAACTATGTCAGAATAGTGTCAGGGTGGGGATCACTCGAAGAAAGTGTGTTTTTTGGGGGGGTGCAGGTTGCTGTACTTCTGTTGCCCAAAACTGTGGCACTTCTGTTACCTGTCGCCAAGGTGATTCTGCAAGCATTGGAAGCTCAAGCTGCACCAACTCTGGACTCTGGACGTCACTGGACCAATTTGTGTGTGTGTGTGCGTCTGAACATAGGGTATACCAACAAAATTGAATGGCTACTTTAGTAGGGAAAATGATCATAATCCAATGGTTTTAGGGGTAGAAAATGTTCGAACAAATCCATTTGAGTCACGGACGAGCTCGAAACATTGACCGATGGATTTGGGACTATTTGAGCAGAAACAATGTGGAATTTCATGGGAAAACAGGCAATTCCCATGAACTCCTGGTTTTTGTAATTCTAAAGCCGAAATACATTGAAATACCCCCCAGTAGACTAACATAGCGATTGAAAACCGACGCTTTACAGATGATTGACCTCTCAAAACGGTAAATATTGTCCATAGTTACCATAGTTATGTTCATTTTTACCGGGTACCACATCTTACACCACACAGAACAGTTGAGCAGTTTGGATTCCACCAGGGAAATGGAGATATGGGATACAGAACCACCATGATTTGGGTCTGAAAATAAAGGGCTGGTTACATCTGGTTACCACGTTTTACCCATGAATTGATACAATTGGCTAATTTGTTTGAAGAAAACACTGATTAATCCCATCGAAACACTGGATGTTTTGGGTGTTTGCCTGAATTTTTAGGCAAACCGATTTCTTTGTCGGATTCAGCCTTTCTTGCATGGTACAAAGGGGCTCATTTGTCTCTGGTATCCACTGGTGATTTTTGGATAAAACCCAAACTGGTATGATGCACTCATAGTGACTTATCAACAAATGAAGTCTAGAATGTCTAGACCATTCCAAGACAACTTCAGAGATTTTGCAGTGAATTTTGTGATCACAAGTCTTACTGTTTTTCACGGAAACTAAGAACCAAATTTAATGGAATCCTAGCAGCGGTTGTTGAAGAAAGGGACTGAACGATTCATGATTGTACTATATTGTGGTACCAATTCATACCTTCCTTGAATTCAGGAGGCAATAGACTCCACAAAATGATGGGTTATAATTTCACATCTAATCTAGTCACAAGTCCATCTATGTCTGTGTTGATTTAGTTTCATGGTCTGCCAGCCGAGCTATGAGCACCAACTAATCGTTCCTTTGGACACAAATTGGACTCATCATTCGTTGTCTTGTTATATAATCCAATAGCTACAGTCCCATAGTTGGTTTTAAGCAAAGATCTGTAGGAATTCACCCTATCTTTCGGAAAAGCCATGGTTTCCTGTAGATTTTCCCAACAAAACTAATCCAGTGATACAAGTCACTAATAGTCGCTACAAACATTCGCAGCCAACCCCAGTGACATCCCTCAAGATTTCCAGCCAGCAGCACGGCCACAGGACACGCGGCGGCTTCCGCGCTTTGCCCGAAGTCGGATGCCTCCGAGCGGCTGAGAACTGGATTCCCCCAAGGATGGCTGCCAGGGGTTTTGAACAAAATTCCTCATCAGTGAATTGGGAACTGTCACAAATTCCTAGTTAGTAAAGTCAGCGTCCTTGGACTGGTGATCGGCAACTTTTCCTGGCTGCAGTCGAAGAACATTTCTTAGTATTTCTTGCGGGCAGGGGTGCGTCACAAACTCAGGACCCACGAATTTCTATTCAACAGAACAGTTTCAGTTGGGACGATGGCTACGGAATCTTGACCCAAACTTGGTGTGGGACAATCCTGTCTTCGCTGGTACATTCAGTTGAGATGGAATCCCAATTCTATATCTTCAAATGATTCAAATAGAATCGAACATGGCTGGAAAATCCCTCAGTCCCATTGAATCCCCAGCCATCTTCCACAGCGGATTCCATGGATTTCATGGGGGTCAACGCTTTTCCCCCACTGTTATTGGTTGGCATCCAATTAGCCAATTACTTTTCAGGAAGCCAACAAAACGACTGAAAAGTAAAATCCTACTAAAATGGTGATTCATATGCATATATATATATACACATATTCACATATATATAAATATAATTATGTATATATATATATGCTATCTGTTTGGGTAGTAAATATACCTCACTATACCTCACTGTAATCCAACAGAGATATGGAATCAATGGGTTCCCAGACTGCGAGACGAGCCTGTCATTGAGTCTTCCTTGCCTTCGACGATGCCTGGCTCAACTTTTTGACACGGCGTTTTTTGTGGCTACTTGGAGGACTAGCCCACTGAGTAACTAGCAAGTGACAATATGATTTTGACCCCAGTATAGTTCCATATACATATGAATATCATATGTGTATATATGATATTATATATATATATATTGTACTGCATACATATATATATATATATACTTATATATATTTGTACATCGGGTAGCGACAACTAAGGGGGACTCACTCCAGTAAGCTGACAGCAGTTTGATCATCAGGAGGTAAGACTTCCTGGAGATCTGACAGGATCTGTCGAAAAGAATGTCTGTTGCTTTCAAAAAACACACTTCAAACAGTCTATACTGTGGAAAACCCAATAATAAACCTTAAACCGACTTAAACCTACCAACCATCAATCCATCATATACCACCCATCCATGGTGATTTTGATGGTTTAGTATAGATGGTCACAGTATATAGCTATAGCAAAAATGACATTGGACATATCATCTCGTGCATTTCTTCCTCATTTGCCCACTTTCAGCACTTTAAACGTTCAAGTTAAGGTGAGATCAAACAGCCTTTTGTATCCTTTTGTTGTATCCTTTTGAAGACACACCCAAAGCCACTAGCATGGTCCCCTTGATAGAAACCTGCCTATATACATAATTATGTCTTATATAATATATATACATAAGATATCATAAGATACAGTAAATAAGATACCTATAGAAATTGATCCTTTAAAAAACAGCAACTTCGGCTAGAGAACATGAGGTTTTTTACCATCCCGACATTCTGCAGAAAACTTGTCCAATTACCTGTTTGGGCGATCCTGTATGGTTAAAGCTCACAAGAGAGTAATCCTTTCTGTATACATGGCCAATCTTAGATACCCAAGTAGTTCAAGCCAAAAAAACGAGCAATAAACAAGCCATCCATCTCTGATCCAGAGTACCCAAATCAGTTCATAGGAAAAACACGGATAAACACTTTTTTTCTGAAAATGGACCTCGGTTGCTTATCATCATTCCCACTCAAAAATGGCCATGACGCCGTAGGGCGCTGCCTCTCCACGCAACCAGCGGCAGAATTTTCGGTAGCATGTCCAAACCTGGGTACCAAGTTGCTGCTCTTGAAATGGTTGGATTGATCATACATGGGTGCAAGAAGATGAAGTGGAGAAAATCTGCGGAAAATGCTAATTATCATCATCATGATCGTTTGAAGACAGAAGACATGTCACATTTATATAAATATGACTATATATATATATACATTATATATTATGTTATTCAATAGTTATATATATATATATATTTATAAATAAATATGTATGTCACTGTCAGTCAGTACCATGATCTTTGTGTCTGCTTTGGGGACCTACATGGATATCCCTTCTGTTCAGCCATGGTTTCCTCAACATGATCCTCCAAGTCATTCAGCCCTGGACCACTGGTTCGGTGATCAAATATCTATCGGATCACAAACGAGAAATTGGGTGATGCAAATCGACAAAGATTTTGCTGGGTACCCTCTGGTAATTTAACATATAGCTATGGAACATGGACCATTTGCAGATGATTTTCCCCATAAAACATCCATTTATAATGGATTTTCCATAGCTATGTTAAATTACCAGAGGGTAAGTATTGAAATTCTCCAAGAAAACCAAACACAATATTTGATCATATTTGGCATTCAGTCATGGTGACTTCCCACCTGACATCTCTGGAACCAAACACAAATCTCCATGGCAAATCTCAGATACCCCACAGATTTTTGTTAGAGGAGTTAGCTCGTGGATCTATTTCTCCATGTTTCTACATTTCTAACATACAAAATTGCAATATATGGTAAACATATGGTAAACATAGAGTATATCTCCATTGAGCATTTTGACTCACAGCCATATCATCTGCCAAAAACGACCCGCTGGATCGACGCCGACAGCTGAGAGCCCAGCCATTAGAATTCCAACCTGAGCCCGGCTTGGGGGCAACAACAACTGGTTGGTGGTATACCTACCCCTCTGAAAAATATGAGTTCGTCAGTTGGGATGATGACATTCCCAATATATGGGGAAATAAAACCACCAACCAGATACATACCCAAATGTTCTGTGCAAAAGAGGTGCATGGTCTGCGACATTCCATTCACTCTAAAGAAATGAATCTTAAGAAGAGACGCATCAGCCACAGCCTTGAACATAACCGCACAGTAGGAAAAGCCTGCCTTCAGTAATATACATTCTTTCTGCTGCCAAATTGCTAGAAATCTCGAACCCACTTTCCGTCGAAATCCTGTGCAGCACATTTCAGAAAGGGTAGGATGGCACACGCACGATCACTTCAGAATACAGGTCCGGTGCGAAAAATTATTGGGTGGTTATTGGATATTAATAGATAAAACATTGAATATCTATTGAGTATCTATTAATTATTGGAAAGATCACTTCAACTTTGTTTCAACCCATTGAGTTCAAAAAAAATGTCACCGAGCAGTTTTCATTCTCCCAGGAGTTTTTTCCCAGATCCCAGATCCCGGCCAAATCTGACCCCACACCTTGTCAAAGGAAGTTCTTATATTTGAATTTCAACGAATAGTGTTATATATATATGTATATTATACATATATTATCTCATATATTATATAATAAATATATGTACTATATACATGTATATATATATATATATATGTGCCACCCAGATTTTTAATATTGTTTAATGATTTTTAAATGTTCATAGATTTTCCCATGGATTTTCCCAAGATCCAGCATGCAGGGCCCCTTTTTTTATTCGGCAAAAAAAATGGTGCCTGGCCAAACGAAGAGAGCCAGTAACAGCAAGCAAAGACCTCCTATCTGCCAGTTCTCCATGGAACTAGTTTCGGGCACAGTTCCAAGTGTAGATCTTGTTTCTCCAGCGGTGCGGTGTGTGAAAATTTCTGGGTGGTTAGCATCATGAAAATCACTGCTGTTCTACAATAACCGTGATGCCAGCTGCATGAAACGCAGGCTGGTCTTGCGAAAAGGGGTTGGGTGAATACTCCTTTGGTGCGGACACTTGCTGGGGCCAAAAGAGGGCCTTCATTCAGGTCCTTTCCCCTCCATGGCTAGCTGGACAATCCCCAAGACTTGTTATTCGCCAGATTTTGCCAGCTATACAGCTCCATTTAGGTATATAAATTTAATTCAGATTCCCGGCCCGCCATGACTTCCTATAAGACTAGTTTCTGTCCAAAGGCATTTCTACGATGTTGTCGAGCCAAAAAGCTCCAGCCTCCGGCAAAAACCTGGCAAAAGCGACAACGATGGGTCAAGAACCGTAGAAATGTCCTCGATGGTGCAGCATTGTGTATGGAACTCTCACATCACGACGGATTCACAGTGCAACACAGTTTTCACGAGATTTTCCGCTTCTGACTGTCAGTTTGAGAGCTTTGCCACATTGGACATGAATTATATACACCTCAGTCGGAGCCGATTGGCTGATGGCTGGGATGTAGGTTTGTCAGGTTCCATGAGGGACAACCCCAAATGCCCCAAAATGGCAGGGCTGAAATCCAATTGGTAACGGGCCATGTGCCATGGTGAATACAAATCCCTCTTGATGGATTGATGACGTTGGCTGAAACACAAAAAAGGTTTGGAAGTTGCAACGAGCAGCTCATTGACTCCCCTCGCCCCATGATCTTGTTGGGCGCTCTTTTTGGGTGAGTTTGTGGATGACTCAGTCCTAGATCTCATGATTTTCCCAATACTCATTTTTTTCCAGAAGAAAAAATGAACAAAAGACGTTGCAAGAAATGATCATGATATATATATATATGATATATCATGATCAACTATGGTTATTTCATGTTATTTCTTACAATTGGAGGTGTCCCTGTTCATGACCATTTTTCGCTGGATGATTTGCTGCGATCCCTGAAGGCCCTGGTCAGTTGATGGTTAGGGGTCAGGACGGTCAGATGTGGGTCTCCATGAACACGAAGCATGGAACAAAGATGTTGAAAACAAGATCTGCAAAAGTTTGTACATGGCACAAAATCATTTAAAAACATACAAATTCATACACATTCAACATGGAACCCCAATAAATGGAGTCTGGAATATGATTTCAGATTAAGTGTGGCGATTCTGGGGTGTTCAGGTTTATTTTGATGAGCGTGTAATATGTACTGTATATATACAGATTTGATATGCATAGATATACCATAATATTATGATGTATGTATATGTGTATACATGCTATTCATATTCCTTCATATGCAAAGCTACATCCCATGAACCAAGACGATTTTCATATGTTGCACCAGGGACGCCGGACGCATTGAAATTTTGCATTTCACGAGCACTTCCACGGATACGCTTTGGCGGAAAGCACCTGTCATCCGGCGTTTGACCGCCTGGATGGTCCCTGAAACCTCTGACGCAAATGATTAGGATACAACCGAATAAACCATCCCCCAAAAAAAGGTTCATGAAATTGAATATACCCCTAGCAATGGAATGATGTATATATATATAATTATACATATATGTCATTTTGACCCCCGTTTATGGTTGGTTAACGGGGTTATTTTTCTGAGTGGAATGCAATGGGATACAGTAGACCCAAGTTGACCCAACTTATCCGACTTGCAAGACCTCACGAATTGTCCCAACAGTTGGCACGTGTTATTCATTCAACCACCCCAGGGCCCCATCCACAGCGACCCCCCAAATCATCAAATCATAATATATTGATAGGTCTTTTAAAAGTGGAATAATCATTGATAACCCACTGAATGTGGATCACTTAATGTGGATGAAATAAATGGTTTATTCCACATAATCATCCACCTTATGATTTATGGTTTATTCACTGAATGTGGATCACCATGGTTGCTAAGTGAAATGATCCTGCTGTGCCCTGTT
Organism: Cladocopium goreaui; assembly: GCA_947184155.2. Classification (NCBI taxonomy): domain Eukaryota; class Dinophyceae; order Suessiales; family Symbiodiniaceae; genus Cladocopium; species Cladocopium goreaui. The sequence continues at coordinate 135,419 of CAMXCT020006722.1, read as the reverse complement.
CCACTTCGGCGATGATCGCCCTGGATGGTGCTCAAATCAATGGCTCCAAAATTGGAATTAGCTGGTTCAAGAGATTTAAAGAGTTAAAGCCCCAACAAAGTTGCGAATCTCCGAAAAAATATTAAAAAAAAGTCTCGTTGCTTCACACAACTTTCTCTCAGCTTTTGCAGCTGAAAACCGCCTGTGACGTGCAGTACACAATCAGCTCGTTTCCATCCTGGGCTTCGAAACTGGATCTTCAAGAGGGAAATGGTAAGGAAACCAGAAACCAGTGGATAGAATATATATATATATATATGATATATATGTATATAATTACAGTATATATATATATACAGTACGTAGAATATGGATGAATATGGGGGTTTCCTCTAAATTGTCAGACTACATGACCAACATTGACCAACTGATAATCACCAATATATTGCTCCCCTCATCAACTAACCAACATTTTGCAGCCGCTGTCTATGCCAAGGTGCCCCGGGGTCAAAGAGAACTGAGTCCAGGCCTCAGCTGAAGCTGACGTCAACATAGGATCATATGGTGTCATTTGTTTGAATACCGTAGATATTTGATTGAATATGATATACAAATATGGTAGTGTGTCAAAACCTTGTACCCCTGTAGTTCACATCAAAATAGCTGGTAAATGGATGTTCATCCCCCTAAAAATGGTATTAATAGGTATCGATCCATACCCATATACAAATATGAATATGTTCACTATGCTATATACCTGAAAAAAACAAAACAATTATCCTTGTTTTGAAGTTGTTTACCCAGAAAATTGAAAGTTAATCATCCAAAAGAACATGTTTCCAGGTATACACATATACAATTATATACCTACACATACATACGTGCGTACGCACATACTTACATGACATTACATTGCATTGCATTGCATTGCATTACATTGCATAGATAACTATGCACTGGCTTACGTATGGTTATAGTCATTCCATCCGAACTTGTTGCTGTTGAAAACATGGATTTGACTCTCAGAGTTTGACCCTTACTTTTTGGGTATGTTACAAGACCTACATCAACTGTTGTTGTTATTGTTTCATCGATTTCGAGTTCATTCCTGAACATTAAAAATAATTTGGGGGGTCAATGGTCGATGTGCGATGCACTCCATTCAAAATGGATTCAGAAAGGGTCGACACAAACAAGGTGTTAAGTTTTTGATTGTTTTTTTGCTGTGCTTGTTTTTGTTTTTTGCAAGGGTTCCGGTGGCTACTGCAGTAGCTAAGATGCAAAATGTATCAACAAGGGGTTTTTGACTCTGACAAATGGTTTGATATCATCAAACAATGTTGATTTGAGTATGAGAAAGCCACCATTCCTTATCTTCGGTACGCTGCAACAAATGAAAATTGTGGGGTCAATCCTCCATGGAGTCTGTACTGAGTCTGTACTGAGCCATGTGCCCACTCCATGGACAGCGCCAGCATTCAGATGCTGCCTGGGATGGGGTGCACCGCGTTGGAACTCATCTCAGTCATGGGGTCACACCCACGACTTAGGAGTCTTGTTCGGAATTTTACCCAGCAAAATGGATCAAAATGGATCAAAAGTACTGTAGCTTTTTTAACATCAAAATCATCACCATGAAACGCCCCTACTACATCCCCAATTATTGTATTAGTATGGTTGGTCTAAAACCCATGGTTAATATGGGCGTTATGGCAGTGGGCCGAGACCTACGCCTTGATTGCAACATTATGACCATGATACAAGGCAAAGACCAATCTTTCCTTATGGGTACCCCGCAAACATATATTACTTAGAGTATATTGAATTATACTATATGATATCATAGACGATATTAGATGCTCAATGTTGGTAAATATTCCCGTGAAAATAGCAACAAATAAGTTCGTACTAGCCCATCCAAGATTTACCCAGGAAAAGGTGCTTGGAGGTTGAATGATGTCTGATTGGCTTCTTCGCTGACTCCCTGAAGAATCATTTTAGAATCAGCTTCGGCATTTTGTAAATGATCACTACTCGACATCACTTGACGCCACAGAAGAATAATGTCCATGTTTCATCAATTTGTAAGCCCAAAGAAACAATCATTTCATACCAACACAATGCACCTTTGGTCATTTCTTGATTCTTGGGTCCAAATTCAAGAAACACCAACGGATTGCTGTTTCTATTCACATCTAAAAACTGGGCCCTGGCAACCATCTGCCCAGCAGAATCAGCATTTTTCTGCCAAGAAATCCACAGGGCGCCCGCACCCGTTCATGACGCATTCTTTGTCTGCATGTGCCATTTGGCCTATGGAAACCTGCGCCTCGATCATGAAGCCTCGAAAAACAGAGATTCGCGGAGGTCATTGGTCGTAGGCTTTTGAACAAAACTCATGGTTGTTACAATATGTAAACAATTCGTATTGGATAGATAGTATATATAATTATATATACATATACATTTACATACTTGATATTGTAAAGAGCCATTAATATTATGTTGATCCGGATTTGTTGTTGGTATGTTGTTGGTTTGTTCCTCGTGTTGTTGTTTTGGGATATGCCAATTTCTCTTATCGTTGACTTGCTAGTGGGTAAGTGATAAAGCTAGTATCGGTGTTTCTCAAAACAGCGAACACAAAAACTTATCCAAGTTATTGGTTAACTTATAAAAGGATATAAAAGGGAAAATCCCGATAAAGTTGGATACCCCATGGTTATAATATTGGTTAACTTATCCATCAAAGTTGGGAAACCAATGGTTTTGCATACCCCACTTTTGAAAAACACCCATCCATCCGATGGCACATTGATGTCCATCGAGTCTGGTTCCGACAGATCTTCAACAATGCCCCACAGGACCAATTCATGGTCTTCGGGGGAGTCCCTCGACGTTGCATGACATTGCATTGGATTACATTAGATTATATTTACAGTAGTTACATTAGATTACGTTAGATTATGTTAGATTAGATTACATTAGACATTAGATTAGATATCATTGGATTACATTGCACTACATTACATTACATTACATACATGAACATAGAACGATAGAACAATAGACAGATACAGGTAAACAGAGAGACAGACAGAAGGCAAACATACAGACAGGTGGATGGACAAATAGACACTAAGATAGTAAGATAATAAGATAGCAAAACAGGAACACAGTAGGACAACAACATAGAAATGTACCTCATTACAGTACATAAGTTCTATCTATTCAGTACCTGAATTTGGTCGAATCTCAGTCGCCCAGTCCAACAGCCTGGCCTTTGTGCGAGTCTGGCCCAATCCTCAGAAAGATTTAATTGTCACAGCCCATCGAAAAATAACATATGCCCATTGCGGATCATCCCGAAGACGCTTGAAAATCTTCATAATATCTAATAATAATAGATGATAATAATAATAATAATATAATAATAATAATAATGACACACATATCTGGTTGATGGGGACTATAACAAATCCCGAAAATAGCTGCGTCATCTCAACCAATCATCCCAGGTATAGTTAGTTGAAGAACAATGAATATGTGAAACTCCCAACGAGATAAATAAAACCACCAGACAGTTGTGCTTATCGTCCCACTTAGCACTTTACAAAGTATGACCCGTGAACAACCCGTTACCCATGGGAGGGGTGCACTGAAGGTACTGGCAGGTACTGGAATATGTGGGGTGCCAAAAAGCTAAAGAAACTTTAGATGTTCTAGATGTTTTAGAGATATTATTCGATTTAAAATGATAGAAGTTGTTCCAGGACGTTATAGATGATACTTATGTCACAAATCTCCAGGTTTCCAACTGTTCTATTTTGAATTTAAGCGACCGCGTGTCATACCTTTTCTCATGGCCAATCCCTTCATTGGTTTGCCAACTCATCCAACTATGGCAAAACACATCAGTTACTGTAACAAAAATATATAATATGTATATGATTGTATATGTATCTATCCTCCAGTAATTTAACATAGCCATCGAAGCCACGGCCCATATAAATTGATGATTTACCTTTGGTTTGCCTATGAAAAATTGTGATTTTCCATAGCTATGCTCGTCCAGTTCTTGATGATCTCCTGGCCCTATTCCAAACCAACAGTTGGCTTGTGCTCAAAGTTGGTTATAAAGCATAATTATATGGCAGTGTGTCAAAACCTTGTACCCCTGTAGTTCACATCAAAATAGCTGGTAAATGGATGTTCATCCCCCTAAAAATCGTATTAATAGGTATTGATCCATACCCATATTAAAATCCCATAAGTTGGTTCAAGCCTCAACATCAGTTAGCTACAGTATAGTTGTATCATAAATCCATAGTGGTATCCACATGTATCCACGTTGCATCAGTAGTTTCTCTCCCGCCCCGCAACTGTCGTGACTGGTTCCGAGGATCGCTTTGGTTTGCGTTGCCTCAGGACTCATGGCGAAGTAGATGCCTCCACCGCACCTCGCAGGTTAATAAACATGGTTTTCACCAAGAAAACTGGGGAATTTAAGCAGCAAACATGGGGATTTCACAACCAAAAAAAACAGATTTTACTATTCTAACAAAATATTGGATTTTAGACAAGAAAACTATCGTTTGGCACATCAAGAATTGGGAATGTTTGTCACTTGGCCGACAATCCGGCATCCCAAATTGGATGTTTTGCATGGCAACCCCCGATGTCGAAAAGTGTTCCTCGGTATATAAATGTATATAGATTCGATGTATAGAGAATATATGTTCCCCTTAAGTTTCAGGTTTCTAATTTTTCTATCATGATCTATCTTGGGGGTTTCGATATTTTGTGGCTCAATCCCAAATCAAACCGGGCTTTTGTTGGTCATTGATGTTCTCCCAGCAGCCTATGCTTCAGATTGCTGTTGCCTGACCCAGCTGATATTCCATGGCTCTGACTAGATGCAACCAACATAATTATCATCCTCGACCCTCGACAAGGCAGAAAATTTGGGTCGTTTTGCCTTCTTGCCTCGTTTGAGTTTTTTGGGTCTTTCTGCCTCGTCCTGAGTTTTTCTGCCGCGTCCTGACTTTTTCTGCCGCGAAGTCATTTCAACTTCTTGAGTTGTTGCATGTATAAATGCAGAGATTTCTGCATCGCGCGTGTTGAGCACAGAAGTGGATGACAAGATCGGCTGAGTCGTGACACCCGCCCTATGTGGTCCTCGTCCTGCCAGCATCCAAAGCCTAAGAGGAAATGGACATGGCAATTTAAGATGGAGGGAAATCTTTTAAGGGGAAAGGCATAGTATGGCAATAAAGAAGGAAAGCAACAGACGGGATTGAGAGCTATGTCAGCTCCTCGTGCTTCGCAAATTTTCAAAGATCTCACAATGTGGCAGACAAGGTGATACTTCGGTCTGAACTTATACAGGCGCCACTGCTTCCTATATGCCAGCGTTGCACATTTCGCGTATGCTTCCTTACGTGGCGATGCAAAACTCTTAGATGACCCTTTGTTTTTGCTTTGTCAAGGGTTGATTGTTGAAAATTTCGACTCCTAGACGACCCAAATATTCTGCCTTGTCAAGGGTAATATGGATTCTTATGGTTGAAATCTGCACTAAACTTGTCCGAGCCACATTCATGTCCATGCCATGCTTCAGAGCCATTCGCCGCTTCTCGCCGCGCAGAAAGATTCCAGAAGATCGGCAGATGCGAAAGAAAGCGTTGGCACACGATACGTAGTAGCGAGCCATCATATACAGCGGTTCAGCCTTGGTCAAAAACATTGAGGAACATCAATGTCAATGGTTTCCATTTTTTTGGTTTCCATTGTTTGGCTCCCATTTCTTGAGAATACATTACCCAAATTGGTCGGTAAAAGGTTTCACGCAACTGCCGCCAAATATCCGATGGCTGACACATCTCCGATTCCAGCCATGACAGGATCAAGGCCGTATCATACGCCTTGCCACCCAGACTAGTCGGGAAGTCATTCGTCCTGGGCAGGAGGTTGTTAACCCAGAAAAATTGTCAGTTTTGTGTGGGTCCTCAACCTAAAGGCCCAGAAATCCCCAAAGATTTTAAAAGATTTTATTACAGCTTCGATGAATACAGAGAAGTATCGAAGCCATGTCAAATGCCAATTTGCTGAATTCTTTGATAGATGTGGTCTTTTTTTCTGAATGGCACCAAGACATGAAGCCGCCATAGCCCACTGACAATCTGCGCTCAAAACTGTCATTGCCAAAATGGCCTAGTCGTGCCAGTAAGACCACTGTAGATGCAGCTGCGTCAATCCCAATGCCAAGATGGTTGGCATGACAGTAGTCGAGTTCCATGCTCTTGGCATCCGCCAAGCCCGGGATCTCCAAGAAGGGCGGGGGGTTCCCAACTTTGATGGCAGTTGGGGCATTCCCAGCCTCATGTTCCTGCACCCACTCTGCTTCATCCGTGGGATTGTGCCAGTCTACAGAACTGCAAATGTGGCAAATCCTTTTGCATTGCCATCCACTCTCAAGATGGTACGCCTGATGGGTCCAAATCATGGAGCCAAAAAATTGAGTTCAGGCTGTATGGAAACATATCTATTATGATGAAAAAAATGTCATTTGATATCAGTAGGTTCCAACATGTTCCAACCCCAAACCAAAGTAACGAAACATAGTTTGCATAATTCCATACTTTGTTGGGTCAAACTATTTGAACCCAAAATTGGCATGCATGTCTTATCGATCATAAAAGTAGTGTCCCTTATGTTTGGTCCAACCCAAGCACCTTTCTCGCGAATGCCCAATCGCCCTTGCAGGCAATGGCAGCAAAGCGGAGCACTGGTCCGTTGACACCTACCTTATCAACGAGGCGCCAGTGGGAATCTAAGGAGGGATTTTACAGAACCAAAATCAGTTCCAGAAATCCAGAAATACCAACAACATACTACTTAATATACAGTTAGGGCACTTGCAACCCATCAACAAATAGCTCCCGAGCTTGACGTGCAATCTCTGCAAAGAGGTCATCAGTGGTTTGCTCATTCCAATAAAGCTTACTCCGAATGCAAGTCAGAAGCATCCTAGTAGTGAACGAATGCCTTACTCCAAGGATGACCCCAAACTTGAAATAGAATATCTTGCACATCCAAACATTTGAAGGGTAAGTAAGAACCACAAATATGCCAACAATTTTCGAGGGGCGAGCTGTCGTTGCACACATCCATGCCCAGGTAGCTTATAATCGGTTGAAATGACAAAACTAAGAAGGGATCTTTGGCTAAGCCACGGCCTTCATCTCCATGGAAGCAATATGGAATTGTCAGTTCCCATGCAGCAGTGCTACTGTAGATGGGGTGGTTCGGATTGATGTGCTGATAATTTTCCCAAAAATCTTTGAATACATTTTGCCACGAGGAAGCTTCCTCCAAGCGGAAGCCAGCAAGCAACATTTTTGGGTAGTCCTTGAGTATGCAAGTCGCCCAGGTTTTCATAGAAAAAAATGGCCACCAAGCCTGAAACTCCCCAAGTGGTCGCCGACGCTTGATGGTAATCAGAACTGCATCCAGGTGCAGAGGCAATGAGACACCAGCCTCTTCAACAAGGCGGTGGAGAGCTCTGCACGCATTCTTCTGGGACTTGTGCACGCCAGAAATCTTTTCAAGGAGATCATACCATCCTAAGCTAAAGGATGCAATAGCATTCAGCATATGGTTGGATTTTGGTTCCATATACTCTTTGCCCCAACTAAATGAAAAACAAAATGACCAAACTCTAATAGGAACTGGTTTTCCGTAATCTGCACATCATTGAGGCAATTTTGCCCGACCGATGGGCCGATTCAGCCTCAGCTCTACGCAATGACTACGCAATCACTAAGATCTTGAATGGCTCCACTTTTTTAAATGGAGGGGCTTCCCCGAAAGATCTTTAGTAGATAAAGCATCCAAGCTACCCCCATGAGATAATCTGACAGAACCTCTCTGGCAAGCTCATCTGCCAGTTCGGCGTCCTCGATTTGTCCATCACGAAGTGCTCCAAGCTCATGGCCTTCAAGGCCCATCATGCAAGCAAAGCGGGGGTGGATGGGAATGGATGGGATGGAATTGAGGATCAGCTTACGTTGGGAAGCCGCCTTGTGTCAGGGCAAGTTCACCTTCCTGACCTGGCCAATCTAGCTGTCAAAGTTCAAACCACATTTGAAGCACGCAGGGTTGCAGGAAATTTAACACATGCTCAAGCATACGATCTAATTAGGGCTTCTTTTCCACCGGGTGTCCCTGAAAGTTTTGTCTGCGTAGCTAGCTGGCAGCTTGCTTCAAAGCTGATCTATGCTAGACATAAACCCAAAAAGACTGGCTCAATTGGCCACAAACCTACTTGGCTTTCTTAGCCTTTTTTTTGGGAGCAGGAGTAGGCATCTCGGCTTCATCATCCTCATCTGCAGCGTCATCATGGTTCTCATCCGGTTCAATTTTCGGGGTCTTGCCAGGACGGCGACGGCGTCCCGACTTCGGCTTCGGTTCAGCAGGCGGCTTGACAGCCCTGAAGCGACATGGCGGTCAAGCAAACAATTTTTGAGATGAGGGTAACCTGTAGGCATGATGCAAGACCATACTGTAGCGACTTCGCCGTGCCTGGCACGCTTCAACGTGTTGTTGAGGGTAAATTCCTCTTTCTGAAGGCCAACCAGGAGACCTGTAACCTTCTTCTTGAAAGACCTTGGAAATTACTGAGCTGTACGGTCGTCAAATTAGTCATGCACCAAAGCTATAATCTGATCCATGTCAGCGAGATTCATTAAGACCCAAACTCAGAGGGGGCTTCCATTTTGCAGGCATCCAGCTGTGCTTGCAACACGGACTGGTAAGACGTCTGAAAAGCTGTAAGCTTGTCGGCCACCTCTTTCAACATCCTAGGTGATTTGGACGATATATCGTTTTCCCCCAATGTGGTTGATACAGATGTTTGAAAAAACTATTGTGTTTGACATGAGTGAATGAAGGTTGTGTAAGGCCATGACTCTTTTGCCCTCTCACTATCGATCTTGGAAAGTTTCTCCTGGGACAAGAAGCACCAATGTTTATGGGGATTTCCCAAGTCAAATATCCCAGCGGATCTTTCACCGTCCCACAATTTTACGAAAATCACGTTTTTGTCATTTGTATGTTTTTTTGGGTTCGAGAACCCTTACAGCATTTCTGTTTTCAAAACGTGGCAATCTGCAAAAGGGCATTTTTGCTCTCCCCGTCTCAGCTCATCAGCTGTCGTCTTCTTCAAAAAGTCTTCTTGGCCATTTTCCCACCTCCATTTGGTGAGGTCCAGCATGTGATATTAAAGTCAATGATGTATGAACATGTACATGAACGTTAATACCCCACCCCACCCCACTCACGCCCAACATAGCCCTGACGCATCACCTAAGATAACTAACATGCAATGTTGAAGTCGATGATGTATGAACATGTACATGAACGTTAATACCCCGCCCCACCCCACCCTACCCCACTCACCCCCAACGTTCCCCTGACGCATCGTCTAAGGTACCTATGTGCATGAACGTTAATGCCACACCCACCCCACCCCACCCCACCCCACCCCGCCCCACCCCACCTCACCCCACCCACACCGTCCAAGATAACCACATGTGATCGATGATATATGAACATGTACATGAAGGTTAATACCCCAACCCACCCCATCCCACCCCTAAGCCCACTTTTGTGGGACGGTAAAGATCCGTCTGCCCAAACATGTAGCCCAAAGCTGATGGACTTGATGCAGGGACGTCTTCAAATTAGATATGCGTTTTTGTTGGTTCCAAAACGGTGCCCTGTTTGCCATTAAAAGTAACGATTTTGGAACCAAAAGGGGCAAGTGATTTTGAGGATCCATGTAAAGCTCCTTTGTATCTTCAGCTTTATCGATCTTTCGACCACCAACATCGACAAAGGCACCAATCATACCTCAGGAAAACAATAAATAACCACATGGCATGCATGAGTTATTGGGATAAAGTACCTTGCATGCTGCATTCAGATTAACTTAGCCCAGGAACTGCATGGGCATTGCCCTTGCTGAAGCACCGGAAACATGTCACGCTTTGTGGCCCCAGGTAGCTGAGCCGGTGCCACACCACAACCAGGATTCGTCGATCCTTGCCTGAGGCCAGGAGGGATGGCGGGACGAAAATAAAACAGAACGTGGGTTATGGGATGTATTGCAAATGTCACTGGTTCGTCTGAGTCATGTTGCATCATAGCCCTTTCGTTAGTCAAGTGCGGGGCATCAGTGAAAATGGCAGAGGCATCCTGCCAGTCAATTTGGACCCAGCATGTGCCTGGAGCAACAAACACACACATATGTATATCATATATATTATATCATTTGAATAATATATATCATAAATATTTTTTTATCATTTATTGATATATACCTGGTAAATCTATCATGTGATTGAAAAATATCGACAATGAATCTAGAGATATAAAGTGGGCCCTGCACCTCAGCGCCGACAGTCGCCGATGTCGCAGTTCTGTCACGCTCCTTGTTGTTGAACTTTTCAAACACTGCAACGCGGTACTCTTTTGCTCCATGAACGGGGTTGGTTCTGACCAACCCCTTCTCCGTGGCCCACTTGACTGCATGGGTGACCATTGTCCTAAAAGGCAAGGTAGGGCAGAACCCTAGAACATGAAGCGCCCAATCAAGCGGATTACGCACGCATTGAAAAGCTGAGTTGGGAACTCATTCCACCCAGGCTGAAGAGCAAGGGACCCTTCTGTGTGCCAACCTCCCTCTAAATCTTCAGTGTATTCTGAGACATGGGAACGTTCGATGATAGCATTCACAGATTCCATCGAGCCATGTTGACGAAGAAGATCATACAGTTTTGTACCTTAAGGACATCCATCACCATATACCACAAGAAACCCACACTACTCTAACTCACCTTCCACCTCTTCAAGTGGTTGAACTGTTGATTTTCTAGCAAGGAACGACCAGCTTGTGTACCCCATAACTTTCCAATCTCCGGGGAGGCCTGGACCTTTCCCTTGGACGCCTGCTCTGCATATCGTTTCATCCTCAGCCGTGGCAGGGCAAAGCACGCTGGACCATTCAGGGGATCATCAAATAGAAACCTAGTTGACAGAATAAATGGGAAACCAATTTCACACCTAGGTTCTTCCAATATGATCCGTCAGCATACATATCTCCACCCGGAGGGATCGAGGGGGGATGGTCACCACCACTGTTCACACCAGGGGCAGGCGGGGTCACCGCCACAGCTGGAGACTTGTCAATGTGGGAATCCTCCTTACGCACATCATCAACCTCTTTCTCCTTTTCACTCTCATGCGTTTCATGTGTTGGTTCCAGCGGGGCACCGGGCTCAACTTCTTCTGGAGGTGGGGCTGACAGAAGGCTCAAGGGAAACACATCGGCACCCGATGGCATACGGGCCAATTTCCCTTCACCATCTATGGGATAGGAATGACCAAATTTGTCCTCAATCACAAAGTCCGTATATGGCTCCCCCATGTTGTGCAAGGCGGCATCCAAAACATATTCCCAACCAGGGGTAAAACGAATTGTGAAATGGGCATCTGGGTTCACCTGACGTTGATCAAATGGAGTAGTCTGATTGTCTGGTTCAACTGGCGATTGGGCTGGGGAGCTGTCAACTCTCTTTGGGGTTGCGGCCACCTCCAAGCTGTCCCGACTCAAGGTGTCTTCCAAACGCATAGTAGGGGCATGCCTCAATTGGCGCTCTGTAAGCTCACCTGCTGAGGCATGTGCCCATCCAGGGACAAAATTGCCAGCCGATCGAGGCTCGTGAAGATGAGTTCCTGCCATGGGCACATGGGCAAGGGGGCAGGAGAGCTATGCCAATGGGGGCATTCAAAACACTGTGGAGACATAAAGGTACAACTGTGAAAAGCACATGGTATGTCCCAGCACTGACCTTCCCCAGATTGTGGTTTCTCCGGCACCCCATCCAGAGCTCCAATCTCTCGGGTCAGCTGGTCTATACGACGTTGGGCAGCCTGTTTCAACAAGGAGGTGCCCCAGCAACACTATATATTCACATATGACGAATGCGATGGCAATCTACTGCCTCGATTTGAGCATCGAAATCCCCCATGGCAGATGCAGGGGGAACTTGGGCACTAACACAACGAATGCCTTCCAAGAAAGTTTTGCAAGGCCTCATGTGAAGCCTTAGATCGTCAGGTTTGAGCCACCTGAGATCCAAATTCCAAAAATCCAACAAGTCTACATGTCAATTTTAGTGGGAACATGTGCGCTTCAGAATTTTCAAGTATATGGCAACCTTCAGAATCTTCAGAAGAAGTCGTTTTGAAGCAAACCAAATGCGACGATCTACAATTTCAGTCCTAATTTTGCCGTTTGGCCACACCCCAAAGGTTTGGACAAGGCAAAAATCCTGATTTGCGCCTTTTTGCGGGGTTTTGCGCCTCGTTTGCGGGGTTTTGCGCCTCGTTTGCGCGCCTGTTCTGGTCCCAAAAATTCGTTAAAGTATCATTTTGGTTATCAAAAAACCTTCAGGGGTGTGGCAATGTGCAAGTAACGAATTTTCAATACAACCATGGGGTTCAGATTTGATACCCCATGGAAGCAAGCTCTGAATCGAGAGATGCCATTGCAGTCTCCCATGAACTTGGGACATGTTCTTTTGTACCACGACGAATATATATATAGGCCTCTACTAAACAGGCATCTTCCCACAGGTCTTGGACGTGGAGTTCGCTAAATATTTCTAGATCCGTCTTTCGGGGGCACACATGTTTTTTTTGCCTCATCGTCGGACGAGGCCGGTGCAACCTGAAGGCTTCCAACAGGCTCTTGCCAAAGTGGCGGCTGTAGACCCTGGACCAGAAGGGCTAAACAGATTATGGGGTTAGACCGAATGTTGACATTCAATTTCCGCAATTGGTTTCGATTTTGGTGTATTGAGGTTCAGACCCACTTGCTTTCAATTGGTCAGATCCTTTGAATCGAGACCGCCCTTCTGAATCAACGTAACGGCCTCATTTTCCCATGAATTCGAAACTCATTTTTTTCATCATGAATACACCACATGCTCAGGAATCTATGAAATAACTTTCAACTAGCAAAGCACCCAACAGGTTGTGGTAAGAGAAGGGGTCTCCATCACCAAACGGCCAAGGTCCTGAGCAGACCCAGATGTACCCCCATAAATGGACAATTCCCCAGCTGTCAGATGAGTTGTTAGACTTTATGTCAGCTGTCCTCCGCCTCCTCCTCGTTCTCCTCCTCCGCCGCCGGACCTCAACTGCAAGCACTAATTAAAGATCGCAATGGTCCCCGCCGAACCCGAACAGCAAGCACAGGATCAGAGTGTTCCCCGTCAGGCCTCAACTGCAAGCTCGTGATCGCAGTGGTCCCCACCAGACCCGAACAGCAAGCCCACGATCAGAGCCTTCCCCGCATCGCAGTCATCCCCGCCGGACCCAGGCAGCAAGCCCAGGATCAGAGTGGTCCTTGCCGGGCCTCAACTGCAAGCTCGTCATCGCAGCCATTGCCGCCGGACCCAAGCAGCAAGCCCAGGATCAGAGTGGTCCTTGCTGGACTTCAACTGCAAGCGCTAGATCGCAGTGGTCCGCGCCAAACCCGAACAGCAAGCTTAGGATCAGAGTGTTCCCCGCCGGACCTCAACTGCAAGCCCCTAGATCGCAGTGGTCCCACCCGGGCCTCTACGACGAGCTCCAGATCTCAGTGGGCACTGCCGGACCTCAACCGCTAGATCTCAGTGGGCACTGCCAGCTGAGATCTAGTGCTTGCGGTTGATGTCCGGCAGTGCCCATGTCAAAGAGTATGTCAGAATAGATGCCAGATAGAATGGCAGAAAGAATGCCAGATAGAATGTCAGAGTCTCTGCCAGAGAAAATGTCATATAGAAAGTCAGAAAAATATATATATATATATATATGCCATACATTCCAGAAGGTATGTCAGAAACTATGAATACAGTAGTGTGTAAGGATGGGGATCACTCGAGGAAAGTAATTTGTTTTGGTATTCCATGGTATAGTTCAAAGTACGGGTGCCACTTGATTGATCCAATTTCTCCAAAAATGAAAGCACCTACTTTCCAGGGGGTTGTAATGGGGCTGTAATATCATATTAGTGGAGTATATAAGCCATGCGTATCGATGGATATAAACTTCCAAATCGCCCTCGATGCCAGTCTTAGTTGAGGTCCCGACAAGGGGCAAAACGACTTCCCAATCATTGCACCATAGAGATGTCCTCTTCGGACATGGAGCGCCGTGATGACCCATCCAAAAGTCATTTCGCCAAACCTCAAATACACTTTGGGGCAAGGAGTGGATATTAGTATTGTATGCAAAACAACATATTCCATAAAGCAACCCAGTAGCATAGAGAACGTCGTTGAACAACCAGTTGAGGCGGGGGTGTAAGACAATCATGTCATTGGCCCCTTTTGGCTGCTCAAGCAACCATACTGCATAGACTGCTTCAAGTAGGAGGATGACAAGAACCAACCTCCAAAAAGAAACAGAAGGGGCTGTCCATACTTGTGACATCAGCTTCCGACCTGGCCTGCTTATGCAAAGATTAGCTTCTTGAACAAACGAATATGCAGCACCAAGTGGATTTATAATAGATCTTTCCGTTGTCCCTCGACAAACACGGCCCCAGCTCCCGCACTCTGGAGCGAGCAATGCGAGGGAGCTGGGTCCTACCAGAAATCGCTGTAGGCATGTCGATTACTTTCTTTTAGCTGGTGGACTCATTCAGCAAAATGCCAGTCCTAGGCACATGCAAAGGTAGATCGCGAGCCTTGGGCCCAGCCAGGAACAAGCCAACAAAACACAAATAAGTGTTGAATATTGGGGCCCAAGCAGAAACCCTGCAGGTTTCACAAAGTTCATAGTATCACCACCAAGTTTGATGTCGTAGGAAGCTACAGAAAGTCCTGACTCTCGCAGGACAGCGCTTACATTGCCAACACCGCAAAATAGCTCCACAGCTTGCCATTGCATTTGGATAGGCTGCGACCATTGGACGAGAAGCACCTAAGTTGCCCGAATCATGATATCATTATATCCACACCATCAAACCAGTCAAGAGCACATTCATTGAGAGCAGGGCTATGGCAAGGAAGACCTTAGGCAGCAAAGAAAGCGCCCAGCTAGGTTACGAACTGGAAAGAAGACAGACCACACACATTGAGACCAAAGCTTTTGGTGACTGAAGCTGGGCCAGCGGAGGTATCAACGAAGTTTGCCGTGGAACCGGCATGCTTCAAGCGCTTTGTCTTTAGGAAGCACTCCAGCCAAACACTTTTCTCAAAATCAAATTTCAAGGTATGCACATGAGCACGGAATTCCCCCCCACTAGTCTGAGAGACAGATTGCACCTGAGAAAAAAATCGACCGATTCCTAAATCATGGCAGCATCACTCCGGGAGGCCACCTGAGATGCCCATTTTTCAGGCATTCGCCATGCACCTTTTCGGGGGCCCAACAGAAGTGGAGTTGAGACCTGGTGAATAGGAAGCACTCAGTACTAGTAGCATCAATACCCATTCAGGGAAATGTTTCTGAAAATCGGGCCAAAGAAAGTAGTAGATATGTTCTGCATCAATCCTTCAAAGCCAAGACTTGATCGAATTTTAAGGTCTATTTAGGCTCACATGCGGGAAATTGTCACATTTGTCTCCGCACGGCATGGCATATGATCTTGAGTGGGTCCACAAAACACATACCCTAAGCTGTGCTCTTTGAACACGACAGCGAATACCAACCACAGCTAATGTGGTCAAAGGTATAGCTAAGAACCCCAACATTTACCCTTGGCTTCGAGGGTAAGGTCACTCAAACCTGATGTTTTCACCAGATCCGATACCCAAAATGGGCTCAGGCAACAGGCTTCACTCAGTGGCGGCATATGCCTAAGGGAACAAAATGTTTGGAAGAATAA
This sequence comes from Cladocopium goreaui, assembly GCA_947184155.2. Taxonomy (NCBI): domain Eukaryota; class Dinophyceae; order Suessiales; family Symbiodiniaceae; genus Cladocopium; species Cladocopium goreaui. The sequence continues at coordinate 119,500 of CAMXCT020006722.1, read as the reverse complement.
AGTAAAAGAGTCTCAGCTTTCAGAAACAGAAATGGTATGGCATTGTGTTGGGAAAAATGAGTTTCGAACACGCTTTCCGATCTGCTTTGCAGTCTCTTCACAGCATCCATTCCTCAAGGCTCGGCTTCGAGCCACATGGTAAGCTGAGCTCTTGCGGCTGGCCTTGGCTCTTGCCTCACGTTGTGCTACTGTCAGGTCCCGGGGTTGTCTGCTCCTTCGTCGGCCTCGCTCCTCGTCACGTCCATCTTCATTCTCTGGCTCTGCTGGCTCTGCGGTCTCTGGCTCCTCAGACTTTGCCACTCCTGGGTCCGGGTTGTTCTGCTCTGGCTCATATGGGCGTTTGCCCTCATGTGGGTTGCTCTGCTGCGACTCATCCATCTCTTTGTCCTCCTCTTTGTCCTTCTGCTCTTGTGTGTCCATCTGCTCTTGCTTTTCCATCTCTTTGTATTCATCTTTGTCCTGATCCTTTGACTCAGCCTTCTTCTTTGTTGTTTTTTTTCAGCTGCCTTTCTTGTCTTCTTGTCTGTCTTGGCATCTTTCTTCTTATCCTTTCTGTCCCCATCCTGCTCCTCAGCCTGCTCGGGTGTTCTCTTGCATGCGCGTTTCTTCGGCTCAGGCCCGGGACTATCTCTCTTGTCCCCATCTCCATTCTTCTCTGCAGCCTCCTTTTCCTTTGCGCTCTTGGCTTTCTTGTGGGATGCCTCAGCATCATCATCATCGTCATTGTTTTGCTTCTTTCTCTTTGCACTCTTTGTCTGGCGCTCCAAGACTTTCGAATCCTCCACCTTCTGTCCTGGATCCTCATTCTCTTTCTTCTTGTCTTTTGGCTCATCTTTCTTCTGTGCCTTCTTGTTGACAGCTGCCTGTCGGGTCGTCTTCTTTGCCTCCACATCTTTCTTCTGACTCCTCTGATCTGCTTCCTTTCCGTCGCCATCCTCTGCCTCAGTCTTCTCGGGCGCTCTCTTGCGTGTACCTTTCTTCGTCTCAGGCCCGGCTCCCAGGCCATCCTCATTGTCATCCTTCTCTGGTCTTTTCTTGGGTGCTCTACTGCTGCTTGGCTTGGGCTTGGAATCGTTCAAATCCCTGCCATCATTTTCATTGCCATCATCATTCTTTGTTTTCTTCTTCCTTCCTCGCGGCTTTTGCGGGGCCTGGACTCCAGGCTGGACAAAGTCACCAACCTCTGCCCAACCGTCTGGCCTCTGTCTCTCTTGAAGTAGGTTTTTCTCATCCTTGGCTGTCGCTAGATTTGCCTCCACCGGCTTGTCCTCTACTTTGCTCAGCATGTTCCACTTAACCAAGTATTCCCTCACCCTGTCCGGATGAGAGTCTAAGGGCCAAGTTGGTCCTGGCAAAGTCTTCTTGGATCCCTTCGTCTTCTCTGTCAACTTGCCATCATCTTGATTGATCTCAGCCTCTGCACTTCGAACTCCCTTTCCACCTGTGTCGTCTTTGTCCTCTGCCTCCTTCATCTTCTCTTTTGGCTTGAGCCCTTCGCCCTTCTGACCTTCAGCCTCCCTACTCTTCTCTGTGGGCTCAGGCACAAGCACTGGTTTCTTCTGATCTTCCTTTGGGCTGCCCTCCTCAAATGTCGTTTTTGGCCCCAGCTCTGCATCCTTCTGATCTTCCTTTCCCTCGGCCTCCTTAGTCTTCTCTTTCCCTGGAGCTCCTGACCAGAAGCAGCAAGTAGAAAATACCTAAAGGAGGGAAAAACAGGCAGAACCACAAGTAAGTACCACTCCTGTGGGCTATCATTTCCTGCAGTGGGTCCGGTAGGAACATGACAAGGATCACCAGTAGGGTCATGCCATGGAGAGTCTTCCCAACAAGAACCAGGAGAAGCAGTCGGGGTCAGTTCTGCTCGTAACTCATTTTCCACTTTATGGAACACTGCCTCATCCCAGGCTAGACAAACAGTTTATATATGTTGCAATTTCAATAAGTACAATGCTGGATGTTTTTTACCTGCCTGATGCTGCGACAGTGGAGCATCATAGAAGGTCTCGTCCATTGGCAACGTGTCCATGTTGTCAATGTTCTGACCTCCCCCACAAGGTACCTTGTCAAGGGCATTTGCTTGGTTTTTCAACTGTAGCAGTCGCAACTTCTTGAGATTCACTACTTCAGCTTGCAACTCCACCAAAAGACCAGTGAGGTACTGCTTCTTTGCAGCCTGGGCTGATAGATAATATGATCAAACCTGCTGCGTCAGAAAGTGAGATATTAACACCACTGAGGGCATGACATGGTCTGGCCCATGGACAGGCGTAGGTGTAAATGCAAGTTTCTCCTGTGGGCCTGGTCAGTATCCGAAACATGAATGCAATAGGCCAGCATGAAATATGTGGGTTATATCCTATTATATCCTATACAATACAACTATATATATATAATGTATAACTATAATGTATATAGATATATATATATAATATAACTATAATATATATATATATATTAATATATGTTTGGAACTTTTTCCTGAACCTCCAGGGTGCATATCCCTGTTCCATTAGGCCTCTGGGCTCCGGCGTCTTGAGTGAGGCCATTGACATTGGCGAGCTTGTCTTCGGAGAAGCCAAAGCAGTCTCTTCCTGAGGGGATTCGGAAGTTGCTGCGGCAGGAGTGGGAGAGGTGCCTGACTTTGCAGGCTCTGCAGCAAGAGCTGGACGAGGGTCTTCACCTGAACAGATTGGCATTTCCAAGTCTTACTTAAGAGCATTGCAGCATATGTAGGAAACTAGCCTACTTCCATCTCATTATCATCTGTCTCCTCCTCACTTTCCCATTCTTCCTCATCATCGCTTTCGTCCTCCATATTTTCTCGACTCTTTTTGGGTGGGTCAGGCCAAACAACCCCAGCAAGCTCACATAGCTTTCGAACGTGCATGTCTTTGGGTCTGTATGGTCGCCCACAGACACGATTGATAGAGGACAGGCAGCGACGAAGAACCCATCCCTGCAGTTCGATCACAGTGCCTAAGATGGCATGAAGTATTTGGGCCCACCGCAAAAAACCATCAAGTGACTTAAACATGACAATTCCATCAAGTTGCTAGGGGCTCTCACATTCATCCAGGAATAAAGCTCACCAACATGCACTTGGCATGCCGGGACAGATACCCGAGTACCAACGTACTTTATGGCTAGCGCCAAAACTTCAAAGTTCTGGACCAAGGTCTCCCGAGTCATAGCTTTTCCAAGGACAGTGACCTTAGGCAACAGATTCTGTACATGTATATGTGCAGCTATATAGGACTAGCGACGGAGAGAAAGAGAGAGAGAGAGAAACCAAATTGCAACCCCATTTCAATCCGACAGCAATCCCAGGCCCTGGCCGCTTTCAAACACTGAGCTTTTCTCCTTATAGAAGTGACTTTCTCCCAGGCTTCCGCCAGAGCTGAAGCACACTTCTTGTCTTCAGGGTCATATGGGACCAGTGCCATTTTTAATGGCAAGCACAAAAACTACCAACCACCAAGAAATTTTGATTCTCATGAACTTCTTCCATGTGTTCCCATGTTTTGCCTTTACTCATATGTCACACTTAATGGTCTGAGCCGGATGCCTGGAGAAATGGGAGTGAAGCGAGAAAGGTTCAAAGTGATCACACTAAAAAGAAATCAGTTCAACGCGACTGCAGCTGACAAAAGAATCGTACTTCTGCCAAAAATCAGGGTGGAGGGATGGCACCTCCAATCCAAAAGGCCGCCGCAAACCAGGGCCATGTTTTGAGCCACCAGGCTCAAATAGGGCACTGGCCGTCACTGACCCCTTGATTTATTGGACATTCCACTGGGAAATATGTTTCAAAAACATTTGTGATTGATTGTGCCCTTCTACACCACTTTTGCCCCTTCTGCCCTTTCTGCCGTGTTTGGCCTTTTTTGGGTCGTTTTACCGAAAAGCAGGTCACAAGGCAAAAGGTGCAAAATATTTAGCAATGTTGAAGACCCAGGATGGTAGGATATGGCAGATCTACGATCTTTCAAGGCACGTAACATATCAAATGGGTCAGTTATATCCCAATATATTCCATACAATTTCCATACAAATCCACCAAAAAGACAATCCAGAAAAACTATCCTCATTCAAGTCTATAAATGCCTAAAATTTTATAATCTTAGTGGAATAATCTTCTATAATCTTTGATCCAGCCCTTCTCCCGGTCGGAGTCCGGTCGGAGTCTTTCCGGATCCATCCGGTGTCCGGGGTCCCAGCCAACCGACTTTGCCTAGGTGAAAGCCTTCCTTCAGGATCAAAGGACCTGCAGAAAACGCGCATAGAAACACTGCAGAAAACGCATAGGTTTAACCTCCGATGTCCTCAAACATGGTGTGCAAGGAAATTCCCTATGTAGTTAGAAACCTCCATTTATAGGGGATTTCCTATTGCCAGGTTCGATTACCGGATGGTAATGATGCTAATGCATGCATGCTTCAAATAATCTGAAGAATGGAAGGAAGAAGAACTGACATGGATTTGGCAAAAGATGGGCACTTGCCATTGCTAACACTAAGTCACTAACATGGTGGCTACAAGATAGTATAATTAGAATCTTCACAAAGCCTTGAGAACATTTCAATACTGCCTGACAGCCTACTCCTTCTGCACAAATATTCATTGAACATGAATGAATCAATTTGCATTAGATCTGCCGTTTTTTGGTCCATCTTGGCTCCCTCGTACATTGTTTGCAGCTCACAGGCTCACACAACAAAATCCCTCAATGAGTTAAAAACTTACCGCGCATCTCATTTTGATTGGGTGTTTTTATTATATACAATGTATATATATATATATATAACTATGTATGTATATATATATATAATCATATATATATGCAACATGATGCATGTGTATATATATATAATCCCTATGAACATACACGGGAGGGGGTCCTGCAAGCCATTTTATAGACATAAAATGGTTTTCACTATAAAATGACTAGACACTGCTTATAAAATGAGTGGCCCCAACCCAAATGAAAACACTATATTTTGAGGGGGCCTGACTCCAGAACACCTGGAAATTATTTTTAAAATCTCTATAAAATGACTGGTTCCCTTTACAAATGGTCAAGGCGCAAGTCAACAGCTTTCAGCACCTCACTTAGAATCAAACCATTTTTTGCCATTCCTTCATTTTGATTTTGCCATTCCTTCATTTTGTTTCCAATGCCGCCCAGTGCCAACCCTGGCCTTTCAATGGGCAATTTTGGAATAGTGTGGGCTACTTGTCCTTAAACCTTCAACCCACCATGAAATAGGTGATTGAGCCAGCATCTGCCATCCTTTTGTATTCCTGGATTTTGCTTCCAATGCCTCCAAATGCAAGCCCTGGCCTCTCAATGGGCTATTTTGGAACAGCATGGGCTACTTGTATGATTTCCAAGTGCTGCCACTATAAAATGGCTGGCCTCAACCTTTCAACCCACCATAAAGTTGGTGATTGAGCCAGCATCTGCCATCCTTTTGCATTCCTTGATGCCAGCCCTGGTGTTTCAATGGGCCATTTTGGAATAGTGTGTGGCTACTTGTATGATTTCCAAGTGCTGCCACTATAAAATGGCTGGCCTGAACCTTTCAACCCACCATAAAATTGGTGATTGGGCCAGCACCTGCCATCCTTTTGTATTCCTGGATTTTGCTTCCAATGCCTCCAAATGCAAGCCCTGGCCTCTCAATGGGCTATTTTGGAACAGCGTGGGCTGCTTGTATGATTTCCAAGTGCTGCCACTATAAAATGGCTGGCCCCAACCTTTCAACCCACCATGAAATTGGTGATTGAGCCAGCACCTCCCACCCTTTTGGGTTGAAATTGCCTGGAAAGCTGGGTATTCAACCCCATCACCAATTTCAAATTGGGTTGGTGGGTTGAAGCTAGCCATTTGATAGTGGCTAGATTTGCGCAAGTAGCCCACAAGATAGCACAATGTGGGCTACTGTGTTTTAATGTGGGCTACTTGCACAATTTCCCAAATCTAGCCACTATCAAATGGCTAGCTTCAACCCACCAACCCAATTTCAAATTGGTGATTGGGTTGAATACCCAGCTTCCCCGGCAATTTCAACCCCAAAGAATGGCAGGTGCTGGCCCAACCGCCAATTTCATGGTGGGTTGAAAGGTTCAGGCCAGCCATTTTATAGTGGCAGTACTTGGAAATCATACAAGTAGCCACACACTATTCCAAAATGGCCCATTGAAACGCCAGGGCTGGCATCAAGGAATGCAAAAGGATGGCAGATGCTGGCTCAATCACCAACTTCATGGTGGGTTGAAAGGTTGAGGCCAGCCATTTTATAGTGGCAGCACTTGGAAATCATACAAGTAGCCACACACTATTCCAAAATGGCCCATTGAAACGCCAGGGCTGGCATCAAGGAATGCAAAAGGATGGCAGATGCTGGCTCAATCACCAATTTCATAGTGGGTTGAAAGGTTGAAGCCAGCCTTTTGTGTGGTGGCAGTTGGGCGGCATTGGAACCAAAATGAAGGAATGCAAAGAAATGGTTTGCCCATCTTCCCTGAGCATGTCTTCACATGGCACAGGGCCGGGCTCCCTTTCAGAGGTTGTGCCCCCACCCGAGGCATCTTTGATCAAATGATCAATGGCTGTGGATAAGAACAACCTGGATCATGGCTGCACTGCAAAAACCTGAACAAATCTCGACAGATTTCACCTACAACCTTAAAATCACTATAAAATAGGGTGAGTGACCCCCTGAAGGGCTGCAGCTGGAGGTACATAAAACGAAATATGGCATGCCTTGACCCCTCTCATTTTATAGAGGATATGTTCATGGGTATTATATATACATATTATATGTATATACGTATTATGTATATATATATATATATACGTATTATAACCATAAGTGTCGACCTGAAAAAAACAATAAACAGTCACTGAGCATCTTCGCATACAATTACGGTATTTTTTCCATCAAAAAGCACAGAACCAACCACCGCAACACTTTCCGGTCCCGACGACAGACGCCTATGTCGCAGCCGGTTTGATGATAGACGGTCATCACACCACCTGGATTCGAGGGCATCGTGACTGCCTGTGACAGCCTGGTCCAGCCCTTGTTGTACCAGTGGATTTGCAGCCAGTTTAGTCAGAAAATCTAGGAAAACGTGGAAGACAATAGAGTCACTTGGGGTCTTCTTTCAGAATGGAAGTAGACAAAAACGGTTTGAAACCACCAAACAGTAGAGTTGAAGTGACACAACCAATAATTAGTAAATGAGTAGTGGAACGCTTTGCTGCAGTTGCATGGCCCATCGCCTGCTGCCCGAATGGGGTGGACTTGAAGCATCGTAACCGTCTGATTGGATCATTTTTTGAAACATTCCCCTTCCAAGGAGGTTAAGGGATCACTTAGAGCACCGGAAAGTGGATCACTTAGAATACCTTCCAGATCCATTATGATTAATTTATCAGAAAATTGCCATACTATTGAGGCACATACACACGGAGACTCTAAGACATGCCGACACAAAGAAAGCAGCAGCATTAGCTAGAATTGTATCGAACTTGCCAGGACGAACAATCTTTCCCAATGACACGCAACAGGAAGTCAACCTTTCCCTCGACTTTCAAGAGTACCAAGACTTGAGCCGTGTTCAACTCATCTATTTGTACTAGTTGGCTAAGAGGGATTCCCAGTTCATGGATTAATGTAATACCCAATATATAAAGGGTGGTATACCTTTTAGTGGTATACCCAAAAACAAACCATCGGCCATTTGTTGCTGATCACACTTCCCTGCCAAAATCGACGGAGTCTGGGCCATGCGCACCACCCATGCTACGCGTGTTACAGTTGCCGCCGGTGCCCTGCTGCGGTTGGCTGGGCGACGCTTGGACTGGCGTGTTCACGCAGGTGTGCCAGTGAATCTCAGCGGTGGCATGGAACCGGGGTGGAACCGAGATGGAAAGGGGGTTATATAGTTGAGGTATGTTGAGGTCAATATGAAATATGTAACCCAGTTAGGTTCATGATGATCTGATAGTGAGTTGAATAAGATATAAATATCTGGTTGGTGGTATACCTACCCCTCTGAAAAATATGAGTTCGTCAGTTGGGATGATGACATTCCCAATAGATGGAAAGAATAAAATTCATGTTTCGAACCACCAACCAGATATTATAGAACATATATACCATATATACCATCCATTAACCATGCATTAACCATCCATTAACCATCCATTAACCATATCAGTAAACCACCAACCAGTAAATATCAGATGAAATCACTGACCCAGTCATCTCCATATCTCCGGTACTCTGCAAATCTCACCCGATTTTTAATTGGGAGACCAAGAGGGGCTGATCTTCAAGTCTTGGGAACTGCAAATTAACCGCCTGGGATCTTTCTGCGATATATGTGATATTATATATATACATATTACAATATCATATATATAAAATATATATATATATATATATATTATAATATATATATACACCAATATATGTACACTAGTCCCATACCTGTAGAGTAAATGTACGAGTGACTATAAACGCAGGACTCAAGGCTGTTTTGGTCTGTGGTATTATGGTCCACTAGTATACCTCTTGAGAATTTGCGAACATATTTACAGATTTCTGTACACAGAATTCAGTTGCTCTTTTTTTCGTACATCCCATAATAACCATACTGTGTGTCTTGCTATATTATATAATCATATATGCTGTACATCTTGATGTTTCAGGTGTCTTTTAACAATCAAATAACACGAACCATCGTTTTGTGACGCCTGACATGTCGCACGTACATCGCATTGAGGGCGGAACTACTGGCCATTTGCGAACACCTCGACATTCCTTAGTCACGGCTGCCTAAAATCACAGCTTCTTACTAAGAGGAAGTAAAAGATGGGGAATTTCAGGTACCTAAAATAGACATACCTATGAGAATATATATGTTAAATCCAAAATTGTACAATCATTGAGGATTGGTACATTTTCACTGCTTGATGTACCACTAATAATCAGGATAAAACTCCTCCAATCCCCTGTATCCGATGCTTCTCTCGGTTGATTTATCTATAATCACAGCTTTGACGGTTAACCCTATTATATGTAGTCAAATATATATATATATAATATTCTACTCTGTACGACCAGAGATGGTCAATATGTACAGTTAATAGATGTATATATGATAATGACGGTTGAGATTTATCCCTATACAACCATAATCAGTTCATGTGTATATACATACATATATATATATACATTTACCGGTTGCCCAATTCCAACCTTCAATTATCCCTAACCCGAGTAGATACATATGAGAATCGAAATGTATATAACCTCAGTTTCCCGTTCCCCTGATGTGTTAGCCATGAGTCCCAGAGGGTATCCATCCCGCTGTCCAGTAATCAAGGCTATGGCTATGGAACATGTTCCATTCACAAATGATTTTCCCATGAAGATATTGTAAAATACTACAACATATCCATTTATAGGGGATATCCCAGCTAGCCACGTTTGACTACCGAAGGGTAACATTATATATATATATAACCAGATTCATCTATATGTTTTACATGTTAAAAAAAAAACAATATGTTTTCCCAATGGTTCATATCCGCACAAAAAACATTGTATAACCATCATCAGATCATCATTTTCCAAGTCTCTGGAGGGTCATGGTGCGCCCTCCAGCGGCAGCAGGCATTGCCACTGCCGCAGAAGCCTGGACAGCTGCCTGCGTGCTTTCCACAGCCGTACCTGGAGTGGCTTGGGATGTGCGCGGGGGGCTCGGAACCGAAGGTCACCGAAGTCAAAGGAAACTTGGGGCTGATGGATTTGTTTAGGGTCCAACAGAATCTAAGAAGATCTAAGAAGATCTAAGGAGTTTGTTTTTTCAATCATTCAAAGAACTGGAATATGTTTGGTGTTTTCGTTGTTGTTTCTGTTTGAAGAGGTCGGGATCTCTGTGACACCAGCTGGTGTACGCATCTAACGGAAGGATCATGATCTGGGACGCCCCAAAGCTTGAATAGCTGTAGCTGATGAAGACAAGATGACAAAGAACTAAGGAATTAATCCAAAATCTCGCAGGTGGTTTGAATGTAGTCACCTGATGTTCGCATGGATTTGTTTTTTTCCTATGAACGCCCCCAATTCATCAGAATGGAAACTAGACAATCGCAATCAAATGATCACCATGCAGGACCATGCAGAATAGCAGCTCATACCATGACGAAGAAACAAAGATGCAGGTTCAGGAAGTAACTCACACACACAGGGCAAGGAGGACCTGCACAAAAAGCAACTGTGGGGTATGCCAACAATTGACTCACTCAGCAATGTGGGAGTCAAAATTGGGTACCCAAAAATGGATGCTTAATACTATAAACAATATGAAGTATACCCTACCATTCATGGAAGTTTCTGGCACAGCATCCCAAAAAGCTGATGTGAAACTTGACCCAACAAAATGATACAGGGAAAATGGAAAATGCTTAGGACAGAACCTTCATGAAGCGTTCTTATATTTCACATTGTTGTATATATGTTAGTATGTAGTATGTATATATATATACACATATGTTTTGAAGTTCAGTAAATCTAAACACAAATGAACCAATAAATATACTACGTCACATAATTATGTCTATCTTGTATGTTCATGTGTTTTCTATATATACATGGCCTAGATACCTCGGGCATCTCCAAGTTGCCCATGCAAGCTGCACCCCATGGCCCGCCAGGGTGCCAGCAGTTCGCTGCATAGTGACGGATGTATCTTCCACTGTAGCTGCTTCCCAAGGACTTGTCCGAATCTACAGCCGCTGAGGAACCTCAACAAAAATCAGTCGTTTTTGGTAAAAATGGGTGGTAGAGTCATGACGTGGCTTACAACGTGGCTTAAATGTCTTTTTTTAGGACCCTTGGGGCCTAGAGAAGTTGGTAAAGTTCTATCCTCCGATGACGTGGTTGTTATCACTGTTCTATCTTTTGGGGCTAAAAATGGACATCAGCCCGCCAGCCCGCCATGAAAAAAAGGTAGAACCGTGAATAGAGACCACCCAACAGCACCAAACGGCCCACGCCATGGCTTTTGATCATCCAGTCTTATGGGCCCAGCTAATTTTGAGACTCGTTTTGAGTTAAAACTTTCAACATCTTCAAGCTCCAGCAATGTGAAAGCCAATATCATCCCATTATCCCATTATATGCAGATATATCATGATATATCCCAATAAGAGGGATTAAATGATGGTATCATTATAGAATCCGCCAGATCCCAATCCAGATATATCCAGATCCCAATTCTATCCCACTATGAATCCGTAGTGGGTGAAACCTCCATCCGGCCATCTATATCCGCCATGGCAACCAGTACCGTCATGGCAAAGAGGGTCACAAGTGACCTGACGCTGGCTATTTGGGAAATGATGCAAAAACCCAGTTGAATCTTCAAGTCTTTTTTGGTGAAGAATGGAATAGAATGGCGGATTTGTTCATGGTGAATAGAGGATATATTAATATGTATAATTGCAAATAATGATAACGGCAAATAATGGCAAATAATAGAGGATATATGTACATATATATATAATATATATGATAATTGAAAATGGCAAATAATGTCGAATAGCTGATGCTAATAGATTGCTCATAGACACTTAGATTCAAATGCCATGCCAGTCCCATTAGGATGGACCCAAGCCATCCACATTACCCCTGGAAATTGCTGGGGTAAACACACAAGACTTGGGGCAAACACGAATATGGGTTGATCAAGCAACAAACAGAACTAATCTGGGAAACCGCCATAAACCCAAGGGATGGTAAAACAATAGCACCCACAAAAAAAATGTGATTTGGGAGATTGGTTATAATATTGATATTTTATTAACTTTAATATACTTTACCACATTGGAGGGCACCATCTTTTCCCTACGTTACTTTCCAAACTTTCCGAGTGGCAAAAGGTCCAACCAGCTGCGCTGCTTTCACATCCTCCGCCTGCATCCAGCACCGCTTATTTGGGGATGAGTCCCACTATGAATTCAGGGTTCGGTCGCAGTGAGGTCGTTATAATTTACCCAGATGATCCCAGATGTATAATACATGAGGTACATTTTTCCGCATCGTATTTGTGTTTACATGTGCATACTATGAATGGCTGAATGAATGTATAATGAGTTTGTGTGTATCCAGGATTCATGATTCCTGGTGTTTTTCTACCCACCTGAAAATCCTGTTGCACATATAGGTCTTCTTCACTTCAGTCAATCAGAAATGACTCTTATGTTTTGAATTTGTGGTGACTAGATGCACTTAGGCAATCAAACATGACAATGGGAAATTCTCTTTAAACCGGCATTAACGGTAACGTGGGAAAATCATCTATAAATGGTGGATGGTGTTCCTCTGCCATGTTGCAGAAGGTATCCTAGGTCCTAACACGTGCCAGGACCCTTAAAATGCATGCAATCGGCGACAAAAAGCAGTGCAACCTCCCGCTTTTGAGGGTAGACATGCCGATCTCTACAGTCCAACGACAGCATCAAAACTTTGAGAATTTACGTCATCATTCCACCCAGTTAGACATCGCAAAGATGGGCAGGAGAGACAGGTATTTATGCTCATTGGACTTGTTGGTGTCAAAAGTGTCCACCCCTCCCCATGGCAACACTTATTGTTCAATACCTCCAGCCTCCAGCCCAAAAGGTAAATACAGTAGATTGACTGCCATTGGCTGGGTTGGTTAACCAGCGGAAATACCAAAGACAGTGTTTCATACTCTGAAACACTGGAGTTTTCTGTAAATCACCACTCAACCAATTCTGTGAATATGGCCAAGAAGAACGACATTGACCTATCATTCATGGGCATGTCTCAAGACTTGAGTGCACCAAAATCCCATCAAGTTGAAAACCTGTTTTGCGTAAGAAATTAAGCAGAAATTGAGAATAAATCATTCATAAGAAATCAATGTTGAGTAAACAAACTGGGTAATTCCTCCAAAATCGTGACTGTTTCAAACTGGGTCTCCTGTGCTAACCATCCCTATCTCCCATCCCCCAATCCCCCACCGATGGATTCTCTGGGTCCATATGTTCTATCCTGCCAGGGTTTTTGGTCTCAGCAAATGGGTGGGAGGGTAGGATAACACATCCAAAATTGAATAGTTTGATGCTTAAAACACCCCAAAGGTTGAATTGTGCAGCACCAAAGAGCCAGGTCTTCTAGTCTTGCGACTGAAACCAGTGGCAAAACAGGTAATGGGCATGGACCAACAGAAATGTGGGGGGGTTAGCCAACCCAAATTGATATGTACATATCATATCATATCATGCATATCAACTGCAAGTTTTTTTTAATATTAAGTATGGCTCAAGAATAGAGTGCTAATGCACCCACAAGTTTACTCATTTGTTTGTATGAGACCATCCATTCTTGGGGTACTGTTAGTCGAGCCTTTCCGAACGTTCGTGCTCGACTCCCATGGAGATTGCTATCGGTTTACCGGGAGGTTGAGTTCCTTCTCCCATCCATAAAAACACATCCAGAGTGGCTCAAAAATGGACTGCCCCATGGAGCATAAAATACACATTTTTTAGTATATGGGGATGGGTCAAAACCCTGGTACCTAGTGAACCCCAAAATAGCTGGTAAATGGATGTTCATCCCACTAAAATGTATCTATAGGTATTGACCCATATCCATATATTTATCCAAATTACTGGTGGTCGTGTCCCCCTTACCATTGACGAAAGGTGTGCGGTCAAGAGTCTGTACACCAAGACTTTGATGCTTCATACTAAATTAATTTCAAATCTGTCTCGCTAAGCTGGCTGAATACTCATAGGTCACAAGGCTGAAATCAGCCCATTAGCTAATGTAGCCTCTGGGGCCTTCATTGATGACCTTTTGTGTTCGTTTTGAGGTCAAGATTTGGTGATCTTGATATACCTTGATCTAGCTTGCCAAAAAATTGTCCCCTTCAGTACCAATAGGTACCCTGTTGGAAACAACCTTGAACCATTCGCATACACATCCCAAGAAGTTTTGGTTCGTACTCCCACTACATCAGATACTTTGAGATACATTGTGCTGTATTCCCATCTGCAGAAGTCTTGTCATGTATCCAAGAGACTCCAAGAGTTTCATAATATTCTGCCAAAACCAACCGACTTTTTTTAAGCAACATATCATGCCGTTATAAAATGTGGTATCAACCCAGTGATAAACCTCAAATCTTAGGGTATTTTACCACCCATTCCTGGTACAGGGATGGTTCATTGTTTGGTTTATCACAATATATTCCAATACTGTATATTCCGATATGGCTATGGGTCAAAACTCTGGTACGCTTCTGGTCACATCAAAATAACTAGTAATTGGATGTTCAATCTATTTCATCCTCCCTATATAAGGTGGTGCCCCATACCTAGCTAAGTTGGTTTACATAACTAGTTTATGGTTTATAGATGTTTATAGTAGAGATATCGAATACTACTTAATGGGATCTAGAAACTCACTCATAACTGGGGGGCACCACCTTGTATGGAAAATCTCAGATTTTAACCCATCCGCCACTCACATCCAGCGACTCTCACAGGGTTCTGGGCGTCCTTTGTCGTGTCTGGAGGGCGTTGAAGGCGCATGTTTCGCCTACGCAGGTGGTTTCAGCCTACAAAAACTGGAACAGCATGCATGCATTTTTTGTATGAAAAAAACATGAAGAGTCCAGCTATCGCAGGAAACAATTACTAGAGATTCATTGGACAATTGTTATATATATATATATAAACAGGATCTCAAAATACACCCCAGCAACATGGTAAAATAAAGGAGTTTTTGAGGCGATTTATACCCAAGTGCAGGTTTCGAGCTCACCAAAAAGTTCCACGATGTCAAACGAGCAGAATCCTAGCGGCCTAGCGTCCCCCTACACCCAAAGGCAAAGGCAAAAGGATATGATATAATCCAATATCCCAGTGACAAATAAACAGTATTCACCCATGTTTGTTTTGAATCAATGCGAATATATACTGTATATCTACACATACAAATATATATATATATATTTATTTATTTATTTATATTTATTTATGTACAATTGTAGACATACATAGATACATATATATATATAATATATGTATGTGCTTAAAAAATGTAAAAAAAATTGTTTGTATGTCTACCCTGCAGCATCTCGCATGGGGCCACCTGTGCACTCATCATTTGAAGAGAGGGCAGCCTATGCCGAGGTGCGCAGCGCTGGGGCCAGGAATGGGTCAGCCCCTATGGTCATGATTTCGAGCGCCTCAAACGCCTGAGTTTAATAAGGTCAATGACTTGGAGCTGGTTTCAAATATGTTTTATTACCCACCTGCCAGGTGAGGGTTGCTAGATTTTATCAGAGTTGTTCTTCTCCTTCTCCTCCTCTTCCTCCTCGTCCTCCTCCTCCTCCTCCACCACCTCTGCCTCCACTTCCATGTTCACTTCCGCCTTGCCAACTCTTCGCCAAGCTCTTCGCCAACTTCCGCACGCAGTGGGCACTGCTGGACCTCAACTGCAAGGGTCTGAGCGCACTGGGCACTGCTGGACCTCAACCTGGGACCGTCCGAGCTCAGTGAGCACTGCTGGACCTCAACCTGGGACCCTCCGAGCTCAGTGAGCACCGCTGGACCTCAACCTGGGACCCTCCGAGCTCAGTGAGCACCGCTGGCCCTCAACGGCCAGATAGAATGCCAGAAGATATGCCAGATAGAACGCCAGATAGAATGTCAGAAAGAATGCCAGAAGATATGCCAGATAAAGTGCCAGAATGTTTGCCAGATAGAATGCCAGAAGATATGCCAGATAGAATGCCAGAAGGTATGCCAGATAGAATGTCAGATAGAATGCCAGAAGGTATGCCAGATAAAGTGCCAGAATGTTTGCCAGGTAGAGCCCCAGAAGATTTGCCAGATAGAATGCCAGATAGAATGTCAGAAGATATGCCAGAACATATGCCAGATAGAGTGCCAGAAGATATGCCAGAACATATTGCAGAAGAGATGCCAGGTAGAATGCCAGAAGATATGCCAGATAGAATGCCAGAAGATATGCCAGATAAAATGCCAGAAGATATGTCAGATAGAATGCCAGAAGATTTGCCAGTAACAAAACGTATAGATGTCATGATGGGGATAACTCGAAGTAAAGTAATTTTCATTGTTGAATTCTTGGCCAACTGTGGATTAGATGCTTTACAACTCTTTACTCTACCTAAAAGGTTCCGAGCAATTGTGACAAGATAAATATAAGATGTCAACTCCAAAGATGACAATATCAATTTCATTCCATGGTAAATGGTTGGCGCAGCGTCTAACAATTCCACACAAATCTATCCAAACCTGAATTTATTGGATTTGTTTTTTGGTGGGCCTTGAAGTCCATATATAGCCTCCTTATGAGACTTATGAGCAATAGCAATAACAGCTGGCAGGATTTCCACATCGGCTTAGTCCTGAAGTCCACTACTCCAATCTTACTGGTGCTAAATGTAGGGAATGTATGGGTTGCTGGGGGTTGCTGGGATGATTATTGATAGTTAGCCAGTGGATCATTCCCGAAAATTCCCAGTAAGCAATTGACCCTGCCTATAGATCTGTGTCTTTTGCAAGCGTGACCAGCTATATTCCCCAAATCCCATTCCAAAACACAATTCCATGGCTGATTGACCACCAACAACCATTACTGTAGTGACGGCTTAAGCATCAATTACCATCCGGTAAACTTACAAAAATATGTGGAAAAACCAACCGGTTGTAGATTCCTTCCCAAGGGAAACCATAGGTTTTCCATATCTATGTCAGTTTACCCTATGTCCATTGGGCAGAGTGTGCTGTCGTTTAATCAAGCTACGTCCGGGTACGTCCATCATTTATCTATACACAGTATATAATCAGATTGAACTTCATATATATATATATATGTGTGTGTATATACACATTTTATAAGTTTGAAAGCGACATACATATGAATATGAGTATATACCATATTACACATTGTATGCATACAGAACAATTATTTATCCTGTATTTGTTCCATTGTTTTTTCCACTCTGTTCGTGTCCACTCTACATATACATAATTACATATCATGCAGTAGTACATCCGTACATTTACCTATATATATATATATATACATATTTGGTATATATATATATACATGTATTTGGGGATTTCTTAAAATAGGGGTAGCCTCAAAATCATCCAAGTTTAACAGGAGGCCATCCATGACACCACCCATGACTGATCCCCCCATCGGCGTCGCCTCCAACGTCTCGGTCCCTTTCGAGGTCTGGGCCACAAGGGCCAGGACCAAGATGTAGGGACGCATGACCTGTCCCCGGAAGTGCTAAGAAAATACCTTGGTTATTGATAGGGAATTATACTACCTAATTTCTTGGGGATTCTGACAATCCGGGAACTGTCATAGTACCAAAAAAATATAGATTGCATTTTGGAATTATACTACCTAATTTCTTGGGGATCTTGACAATCCACAGGGAAACTTGTCAACCGAGTAGTATCATGAGATTGTATGGAACCTATATAGAAGTATTTTGAATGGCTCAAATGGGATATTCCCATACATTGCCAGAATATTCTGTAGATATCGAACTAACTTAACAATAAATGGTATATGAACCCTTATTTTCATGGGAGTTAACCAACAACAATGGGAATATCATGGGTATGAGGTATGAAATATGATTTGTAAGTCTATATTTATAGACATATATATATTTATTATATGTATATATATATATTATTTATGGTTTATCCAGCCCATTCCATGGGAATCCACAGATCATGAGTAGATCAAAATCCCGACTATTCCCATCCCTAAAGGACTGGTCATCGCATGTGGGGTGGGTCATGCCCTGGCTGTGAATAAGCACAGCAAAGATGGTAATGCAATGTAAGATAATGCCATCTACGATATAATATGCTCTAATATGAAGTAACATGATATAATATGATCTAATATAATTAGAGATGATCCAATATGATCTAATATGATCTAAAATGATCAAACCTGATTTAAAATGATCTAGTTTGATCTAAAATGATCTAATATGATCTAGTATGATCTAATATGGTGTAATGTGATGTAATATGATCTAATATGATCTAATATGATCTAAAATGATCTAACATGATGTAATATGATGTAATATGATCTAATATGATCTAAAATGAGCTAACATGATGTAATATGATCTAATATGATCTAACATGATCTAAAATGATCTAGTTTGATCTAATATGAGCTAGTATGATCTAATATGATGTAATATGATGTAATATGATCTAAAATGATCTAATATGATCTATATGATCTCATATGGTGTAATATGATCCAACATGATCTAATATGATCTAATATGATCTAATATGATGTAATATGATCCAACATGATCTAATATGATCTAATATGATCTAACATGATCTAAAATGATCTAATATGATCTAATATGATCTAGTATGATCTACTATGACCTAATATGATCTAATATGATCTAATATAATCTGAGATGACCTAATATGATCTAGTATGATCTAATCTGATGTAATATGATCTAATATGATCTAATATGATCTAATATGATGTAATATGATCTCGTATGATCTAATATGACCTAATATGATCTAATATGATCTAAGATGATTTGATATGATCTGATATGATCTGATATGATCTGATATGATCTAATATGATCTAATATGATCTAATATCATGTAATATAATGAATTATAATGTAAAAAAATGGAATATACTTTAATCATCTTTAATCTAGGTTCTGAGACATGCCTAGCAACGCGATGATAAAATGGTGAACAGGATGGATTGAACCAATCATCGCTGGGAAGTTGGTATACGATGGTAATATTGGTGATAAAATGACAGTCATGGGGATATATGGGGATATTCATTAATATATTATGATAATGGGCAATATTATATTATGGGATAATAAAACATAGTATAACTAAAGCTGACAATAGCGGGTTATTTGGGTGTGTCTGAAAATTGGTGCTACCCGCAAGACTGACTGCCAATGCAATAAAGATTAACATGATCAAGCGCAGTGTATTTCGGGTTGCCCTATTCTTGGACACACCCAGATAGGTCGAAAGCTTCGCTATTTATCATTGAAGATGGCAACTCTGCAATGTTTCCCTTAAGCCAACTCTGGGATAGATACCCCAAAAGCATCCAAAAACCCCGAAAGTAAACAAGTTTAAGTTGAACATCTGGAAATTACATGATTTTGACTGAATTTGTGAGGTAAGAAATAATTGCAACATAAATCACCATAATTGGAAATTGTAGCCAAACAATCACTATTGTGTTTTGTTACTGCTGTGAAAACAAATCAGCGTCTTGCTTTGGGTCAACCATTGCACCCCCGGCCAAGCCGCCGATCCGCTTGATCGGATGGATGTGCTCTTTTGCGTCAAAAGAAAAAGGCCTATACAGCTGCAGAGCCGTTTTTTGCGTGTCAACATCAAGGCCCTTTCAAGACCGGATGGTCAGACTTGATTATATACGTATCTTATCGTATCTTTATTCTTGGGCCACTTTTCTGACATATTGATTGTGCTTTGTAGGCCCGGTAGGCAATGGTAAAAGTTCCACTCGGTGTGACAATTACTGCAACTGCCCGGGTCTTGCAAGACCATTGGAACAATGGTTGTACCACTGCCACCACAGCTGAGGCTGACCGAAAAAAACTATGCATTTTGGTTAGGGTGGAATCTACCCATTCGATCCCATTCGTTCCTGGTACAACTACAGCCTCTTTAGCCTTTCATTTAGATTCATTTAGAAACAACCAGTGAGCATCAGTGGCTCCTAAGCTCCTCTGGTGTAACTGCCCCTGTGCCAAGACTTGGATTTGCTTGGGATCACCTTCGAAACTGATCCTTTTTTCCGTGGATTCCGCAACTAATGGAAAAAATATAAACCGCAATGACGTAATCATCGTCAGCAAATCAACAATTCACGGATCAGGCCAAGTGTGTCCTCTGCCTCGAAAATCCCTAGACTTTGGAGCTGCACCTTTTTTGGGGGATTCGGCAATAGCTCACACCCGTTCCGTGTCAAAGCGGCAACCCCCCAGTTGTTGCAGCACCATTCTTTTCCCAACAGCGCATGACCAACTGCAGCGGAACAATGTAGGCTGCGATTGTCTTGAGCTGCAAAAGCAGCAACTAACTACTCGAAGATTCTTCACATCCTCACGAAGAACTTGTGGGGCATCAAGGGACTCCAAAATCATCGCACTGATGAAATACAACCTTTTTGCTGGGCCTTCAAATGAATAGCTCCAATACTTAATCGGATCGAACCAAATGGTTTCTATGGAACTATGGAAGATCTGGAGGTGTGCTGCAAATTGTGTTTCGAAATCATATCTGTGTTTGTTGTTTAATGATCATATAGTTGGATACTATTGGGTACTATTGTCTATATAGTCGATGATATTCATATGCCATTGTTTATAGCTGGGCAGACATTCTTGCTTCGTCACTGGTCAGTTGTGCTGAGTATTGTTTGCATTCTCAACCTCTCATGGTGGATGGTGATACCACACGATAGCGACATCGTTTTTGTTATTTTTTGCCAACATTTGATTTTGATCAAATTTGGATACCCTCCAGAAAGGCAACTTGAGGTCGTTAATCTCGCAAGGTATTACCTCTTGCACATGGAGAGTGTTCATAGCTGCATGTAAACTTCCTCCATAGACACTACCCGCAGGATTTCAGCTCGATTCAACTCCCATTTGCTTTCACCCGAATAGGAAGATTGTCCAAAACAATCAAAATCTCCGAAACTCATATATTGGCAATCTCCTCGTAGGTGTTGGTGTATCTCTATTGTTTTTACGTGGAACCAATTTGGCCATATCCAGATACGGAAAATTAATTTTCAAAAGCCAGACCTTCTCAGTTTCCGTTTAACATCTGGTTGTTTCATGTAATCAACATAAACATTTAATCTTTAAAAGTACATGTACTATGTGTCATATCTGGATAAATCATAATGATTCACTAATTAATCAAACATAAGGCTATATTGGATTGATTCCCCCTAATTACTAACCATCATTCCAGTAAGGTTGCAGTGAGGTCACTTATCGGAAAATCTTCCAACTGTTTGAAGTTCTTCAGTCTGCCCGTCCTAATTTCGCTGGCCCGCTGCACGCAGCACGCGGCCAGCGAAGCCGCGATGTGTGCAGCGAACTGGCGATGCTGGGGATTTTTTGGATGTTGCAAGGTGGCGCACTACTTGCCACGAATCCCAAGTAGATATACCCTCTGTTAAACTAACATAGCTATCAAAAATGGCCCATTTATAGTTGATGTATCTATTAAAGATTGTGATTTTCTATAGCTATGTTAGTTTACCAGAGGGTAACCTTACTTTTTCAGTGGATTAACCCTACTTATCCCACTAACAAAACCAGGGATATAACATGATATAACCTACTTAGCAAGTGGGATGAGCCACGATGTATCATCCATACCCTCCACCAAATGAACATAGACCCTGAAACAAGGCCAAGAAAATACAATAGTGGAAACTAATCTTTCAACCACCATTTGGCAGGTCTATGTGAATTTACTGGAAGGTAAATTCAGGCGTTCTTCTCCTGTCGTATGGGTGTGTCTGGAAATAAGGACAATACGCCAAACATGGAATATGTAACAAGGACGATGACAATAAACTGTGGAACTTTGGGCATCCTATTTACCAAAACGTTAGTCTAGGCCACGAGCAAACTTACCTGTCGGTGCCGACCCGAGCAAATGCATTCCACCTTTGGTGGACACACCCCTCTCTAGGTTACGTTGATGGACCGAAGTGCTTTGATGGGAGTGGCAGCTCCTTGAGGACTCACGATTGTCCTATGCCCGAAATATCACACAAAAAATCGACTGCATTGATGAAATATGGGTGTGTCTGAGAATGGGGATATAATATGATATAACCCCCAAATGGATCTAAATGGCCATTTAAATGAAGAGAACGATCAAGAAATGATGAGACATCCGAATTCCATTGGAATCATGTGGAACTATTGGGGCACATCTGCAGGAGCGCTCAAACCAATCCTTTCACTAAGCAAATAGTATATGTACCTAGACATTGACACATGAAAATTGTTGTTTTCCCCTCTAGTTTTAGGATTTTTACATACTTTTATACCCGTCTTTATAGGTCATTTGAGTGTCTTGGTAGATTGATACACTGAGATTTCTAAGACACCAAGAGAAGATAACAGATTGCTCTTATGGGCCTTTCCCGAACCAAAATTGTTACGCTACCTTGTGGGGGCCCCATTTACACATAGTGCCTCTTATTTAAAAAATGATGTCAGTTCTGACTTATAATATATACAATCATGATTCACTCATGACATATATGTATATATAAATTTATATTTATAATATATATATATATGTATATTCTGTTGTTTGGACAACAATTTTTAGTGTTTTGCCCATCATATATTTGTTGGGGCAAAGCATGTAGTTTCTTCACAAATTGGATATGGGTCGAATTTCAAGACCCAAGGGGCTACTTGGATGTGTTCCGCCAGGTGGTACGGTAGTACAGCAAGCGGTTTAGATGCCAAATATAACCAAGGATCTTCCGTGACTGGTTTGCAATATTGTTACAGTAAAACCTACCAATCTGATCAGGGTTGCTCCCAACACCCCAGGTACTACGTTTTGGGGGGGGTGAATCGGCCAAATAAAGATGTAAAATGACCCATTTGGCCCTCAAACGTGGCTATCATTTTTCTAGAATCGGTTGCCTTGTATCGTGTTGGCTCATGATCTCCCATTATCATCCCAAATTCTCCCATTATTCCATTAGATAGCCATTAGGTTAATGCCAATGCTGGACTGGGTTGGATCACCTCTCTCTGATGATTATACCAGTAGTACCGCAAAAGGCGATGGCGGAAATTTCAAACATAGGAAAATAGGAAACGTATAGGAGAGGTTGGTTGTTGTGAATCACGGATGGCAGAGCGAATCCACTGATGGACCGAAAGGTGGTTGGAGTTGTGTTTTTTGGAGTGGTTGCAATGGTTTCAGTGGCCACCTCACCCACAACTGCTGGATGTAGAGTGGTGTAGTGCAGTTGTAGTTGTAGCTGTAGTGAAGTGGAGTTGTAGTGTAGTGTAATTAGTGTAGTTGTAGATGTAGTTGTAGCTGTAAAGTAGCGTATAGTGTAATGTAGTGTAATGTAGCGTAATGTGGTGTAATGTAGTGTACAGTAGTGTACAGTAGTGTATAGTAGTGTACAGTAGTGTAGTGTACTATCGTGTTGTGCACTATAGTGTAGTATAGGGTAGTATAGTCTAGTCTAGTGTAGTATGTGTGTGTGAAGTAGTGTAATTGTAGTTGTAGTGAAATGTCTTGTAGTTGTAGTTGTAGTGTAGTGTGGTTGAATTAGTGTAGTGTAGTTTTGTGTACTGTAATGTTGTGTAATTAGCGATGGCTTGCCCATGCTTTGTACCACTTGCGTCTGTCTGCGTGTACAAATGTGTGTACGAGTGCATGCTGCATGCACGTACGCATACACTAGTAGTCTAGTAGTAGTAATAGTGGTAGTAATAGTGGTAGTAGTAGTGGTGGTGGTAATAGTAGTAGTAATAGTAGTAGTAGTAGTAGGTAGTAGTAGTAGTAGTAGTAGTAGTAGTAGTAGCAGTAGTAGTAGTAGTAGTTGTGGTGGTAGTAGTAGTAGCAGTGGTAGTTGTGGTTGTTGTGGTTGTAGTCGTGTAGCTATCTATCAGGCTTGAAAACGAAGCTATTCTGCGAGACCTCCTCAATTTTTGAACTTGACAACATCAAAAACGCAGCAACTCTGCGAGACTTCCTCAATTTTTGAACTTGACAGCGTCAAAAACGAAGCAATTCTGCAAGGCTTCCTCAATTTTCGAAGTTGACAACATCAAAAACGAAGCTATTCTGCGAGACTTCCTTCAAAAATGGAAAGTGGAGTGCAGAGCTGACGGCCTCGGACCAATGCGTTTTGCGATTTTTCCAGTCCATGTCTCTAAAGTACTGCGCCTGCCACGAAAAAGTGATGCCGGGTCATTCGAAGTGCTGCACCTGTGGCGCAAAATCATCTTAGAAAACTTAAAGATCTGATGCTCCAAAATGCAACTTCTCTCAGGAATCAGGAAATCAGCGCCCTGACCTCCTAACATCTCTGATGAACATGTCTCTTGTACTGCGCTTGCCACGCGAAATGCATCTTTGCAGATCCTCTTGAAATGTCCCACGCCTGCCCCCGTTTTTGGACATGCTAGAAACCCTCACGTTTTGCTCACTTTCGGCAAAGTGCGGAATTCCTGGCGCCTGCCACGCAAAACGACGCTTCAACGTCCAAAAATGGCGCGAACATGTGATGTTTTGTACATTTTGACTTCGAAATGTGCTTCATGCCACAATGGCGTGCGCTTTTTAAACATCTCAACTTCCAAAAGTGCTCCGAGGCTGAAGTGTTTTGTACATTTTGACTTCGAAATGTGCTTTGCGCCACAACGGCGTGCACTTTTTCAATGTCTCAACTTCCAAAAATGCTCCGACCCCTTCAAATTTTAACACTTTTGACTTCGAAATGTGCTTCGCGCCCACAAGGGCGTGCAATTTTTCATCTCTCATCTGGCAAGATGGCTCCGCACCCGCCGCTTTAGCGAGCCTACTTTTTGACCCTCCGGAGCCACAAATCATTGGAAAAACACAGTGGATCGCGACTTTTCTACCTTTTCCTCTGACTCTTTCTCTTCTCGGATCTTCTTTCTTCTTCTCTTCTCTTCTCTTCTCTTCTCTGGCTCTTCCCACCTCTGCTTTTATCTGTCCATATTGTCGGAAGTTTGACTTCTAAACTTCCTTCGACTATCCGGTTATCATCCCGCAATAACTATGATGTGGTCGGGAAACTCAGTTCGTAGCTCCAACTGGCTCCCCATGTCTTTTCGGGAAGGGATTCGGAAGGATCGCTCCCCATAGCTTGCAACTGCTCCATTCACCACCGGATAGGTGATCATGCCGTTACATCAACTATTAAATCCCATGAAATACCCAGAAATCAGAATTAAATCGCATTAAATCCCATTACACTAAATACCATGAAATATATCATGGAATATCCCATGATCATCCCATCTTTGATGCACCAACAAACCATACCATGGGGTGCACCAGCTACCAGCTGCTCCATCCACCGTCCAAGTCTTCCCCCGCCTCATTCTTCGGACCATGGCCTGGTGATGGCAAGGCATGGATATTTGGCTGTGATACACTCTCTACGTATAATACATGTACATACATATATATATATACATGTCACATTAATATATATATAGGTATATATATACACTGTACGAGTACATATGATACACGGTGTAAACAAGTATATGTGTATGTGTATATACGTAGGGAAACCTCCATATTCAATTCCCTCTATTGATCGTCTCAGAAATTGGAAATCAATGGCTTTGGGTATCTCCATTGTTAGACACAAAGGCATTCGCATCATGGTGCAGGGCTAAACAAAATTTGGCACGGCAGGTGTTGCCATCCTCATGTAAAGCATATATTCTTGTATAAGGCGGTGCCCCCTAGAGCCCTAGATTTAGAATCAACAAAAAACCTATCTATAATTGGACTATATATAATTAGACTATCTATAATTGGACTATATATAATTAGACTATGTATAGATTCACTTAGTGAACTGCGGCTTGTCCGCCATGGTCATCCCACAATGGGAATCCCACAATGGATTGATATCCGCCTGGCTATCCGCTTCTGGTTTTCTGGGTGAAATACCCACGCGCAGCTGATTTTACTTTAAATTATTATATGGAGATATTATTAGGGTAAAATCCATATAATATCTCCATTTTCTATTAAATTTAAAGAAATCCATATAATATCTCCATGAAAATCTCCCATGAAAAATCCCTATTCTTGCCTTTTAGTTATGAATCTTTAGCTATGGAAGCCATGGCGAATAGAAATACATGATAAAACTGATTCTGATGATCAACGGTTTCCGAAAAAGCTGATTCTCCAGTTCACAAATCGTTGTTACCAAGGGGTATATAAAAAATTATTCCCAGTAAATCACCATTATTTATCGAATCCATAAATCACCATAAATCACCGTTATTTATATCCATAAACCATTATTCCCAGTAAATCACCATTATTATATTCAATTATATCCCATCATTTATATCGAATGGTGCCATGAATTACCATCAATTGCCACAGGGTAAACGTGTTTACCACAGGGTAGCCATCTATTGGGGGGTCACGAATTTCGGGGATCGTTAAATCCCTGTGACTTCAAACGTTTACAGGGAGGCACTTGGTTGCTCATTCCACGAATCCTAAGAAGATTCTATGCCTGGTTTTGTGGGATAGGTAGGCTTAATCCACAGAAAAAAAATAGGGTGAACTAACCATTATCGGATTCGTGGGTACTTCGCCACCAAGTAGTAAATGGGTGGAAAAACATGAAAAAACAGGTGTATGTACATATCTATATATATATAAACATATGGAATATCCTCACTTATATCCGGGATTATATATGACTTCACTCATGTGTATATATATTTATATATATACCCTAGCCTTCCAAAGTCGATGTTTTACTTGGCAGTTGTTGAATGTCGAAGTTAAACTTCCACGTTCTGTAAAGCCTAAGTTTTATTAACAAACGCTAAGATTTGTTAAGTATACAGTTTCAGAAGACCACACATGTACCCATCATCCCCCATCAGAGAACTCAGTCTTTTTTATCTCTTGCGTTTTTGGTTCACATGTCTCAATCGCCAAGACAAAGTCTTCATCCTAAGCCTGGCAATCCGCATAATACCATTTTCACGGTGTTTGGGATCAGCCCTTCTAGCCCATTTCTTCAAGACCATCATGCCATCTTCATCACAGAAAGTGTGGTAAAAGCGTGGGTTGCATCGTCGGGCTTGCACGTCATGCTTCAGCACATGTGACATCACCTCAAGGGGCAACAGAAAAGCCACGCAAACACATCAGAATAGTTTCAGTGTTGCACATGCATGTGTGCATGCAAATATTGTCAAAAAGTTTTGAAATCAATCAAGACACATGCCACTTGGGTACAAGTACCCATGCGAGTTTCCTGGACCTGTCAGGGCTAGGGGGTTGTCCACCAAACAGCGGTTTTCCAAAATGGAGTACTCCCAATTCATCGAAAGACCATTTTAGTATTGTTTTGGGGATCCCCCAGTGATTAGGATAGATTTGGAAATCCCGAATTGGGAAAAACAACAACTACACTACACAGGGTTCAAACTTCAGGAGTTAAGCCACCACTGGAATCCAGCCTGATGCTCATATGGTTGAGTTGACGATAAGCCAGCAAGTATGCCTTTCCAGCCCTCTCGATGTCATCAGCTTCAGATTGAGTCCTAGGATCTTGGGGCGAAGAATCTAAGATTGATGGACCTTTAATTGCACCGATATGCTATTCTGAGAAATTATGTCAAAGAAGTGACCAATCCCCAAACCCCAAATATCCCTTAGCCCCAATTTTGAAGACAACCTCCGCCGCTGCATGCTGTGACCATTGAGCCGGGCATCAAGAAACGCGAGGCCTGCTCTGACAGTCCAAAGTAGCGGCTGATGCCCCTCCTTGGAATGGGAGTGACGTTGATAATTTAGTTGGCTCCCATTCCAAGCGAAATAGTATGGAATAGTTCCAGAACATTGTACATTGTACTTTGGGGGTTTCCCTAAAATATAATCAAAACAAATTGAGTATCAATGCTGATTCACAAATAGGAGCCCGTTCATCTTCCACCAATTGAGAGCGATCTACTTCACAGTTAACCTGGGTGACCTTGTGGAGGAGCCATTCAGTCATGACGCGTGCGTTAAAGCCTTTACAGTTCAAATACGAGCCATAGCCATCTCGGGTAAGTGATCGAATAGACCATCTTTTCTGTGAGGTAGAAATTCCATGTGCCTTGCACCATGAGGAAAAATCGTCAAAGCTTGTGTTGATCGCTGGCTTGTAGTCATCAGTAACATCCCCAAACACGTGCATGTCCAAAAGCATTCTCCTTGGTGTTTTAGGGGCTAAACATCAACCAATCACAAATTTGGATCAAATGAATCAACCACAAATATTGCCAACTCCCCCCGCCAAAAATAAAACACTTTTAAAGCCATGTTGCAACACAGATCCATTTGAAACACCTAAAAGGCCCAAATTGAGAATGTGTAGAGTACAGGCTTTGATGGCATCTACGGAGAAGAAGCGTAGACTCGTCAAAGGGCCTTTGTTCTGTTTGGGTATCGATCAAAAATATGGCCACTGAAAATAGATGGCTTGAAGCATGAGTAGTCAACATGATAAGAATATGAACAATTTTGTGGGGTTATTGGTACCTCATTTTTGAATCATTCCCATCTAGAAATGACAGACTGCACAAAAGGCATGCAGCACACATCCAGGCACACGCACACACACTTTAAATTCGAGTGAACACTCATTCAAACCGGCTTCCAAATTGCAAACATATGAAGCACGGCCAAAGAGCAAATTTGCCGATTGTGCCTGAGCTCTTGGTCTATGAACTCCTGGGTTGTACGAACAGTGCCAGACCAGGAGCCGTCATAGAGCAAGTAATTGTTTGGGTTATTCACTTTGCAAGTAGCTTTGCAACGAAAGCACACGTTGTTTGCCTCAGCTACTGTTCATGTGCACAAGTGTATAGTTTTTGTCCTCTCCATCCCATCCTTTGTTTTCTTGTAACTCAGAAGTTTGCTTCTAAACTTTGTCACGTGCTGTAACTCGGAAGTTGGCCTCTAAACTTTGAATTGCACACATGCTGCAACTTGGAAGTTTGTTTCTTAAAAGGACGACAGCTACAGAGTAAGAAAAAATAAAACTATCCAAACAAGTTGAGTGTCTTTCCACCACGATTTGTGTTTGAAAACCTGGTAAAAGTATTTCTGGTCACCTCTCAGCTCCGAAACCAAACAGTGTCTCCCCTCAATGCCGACGTCAGTCAACCAGTTGAAAGATTCCACGATCTTTTCCAGCACTGGATAAATTGTTGCTTCTATCGAAAGGTACTTTTCGGATTCAATGCTGAAAAGAAGCCAGCGCGACAAACGGGTTGCTGTAGGTCGAAAATGGACAATGGACATGTAGATCCCCAAGATCTGGTTTTTGGGTGCATTGATCAATCCCATACAAGCTTCATCCCCATATAGGCCAAGCGCCCACACAGGTTTTTCCAGACCTTCCCGAAATTGTTTACTGCTCACGGCTAAAGTATCACCAACGCGAGTAAGGTGTCTCCAATAGCGTTCTACCAAAGCATCATCTATTTGAATCCTGCACTTTGTAATCAAATACTCCAGCACATGTTCAGGGAGCTGCAGTGGAAAAATCTCTTCGCCAGAACTCCCATCTGACTTTTTCACAGGCAGTTTGATCTTTGAAGGTACCTACAAAACACATTGAGGAGAAATTTCAACAACCCTAAATGCGCCCACAAGTTCAGGAGAAATTTCAAAACCATGTGGGAAAAGACAGAATTTGCTAAATGTTGTTAGCGGGCCAAGGGCAAGTCAGCATTTCGAAAGAAATCTCTGGATGAATTGCCAGGGACATATCTGGCCAACTTCGCTGTCCAAGTTCCTGTGTGCCCCTTTGCTTCCTTGATTTGATTTCCCATCCAATGTGCCATAGCGTGTCTAAATAAACACACACACACATCATTTCAAAATTGTGCTGAAAAATGTCAAGTTTCCAGAAAAGTTGCTTTTGCAGAACGCATTGCGCTATCAGCTGATGCTTCCTTGGAGAAATCTAAGCAACATGTAAGTTTTTTTTACAAACATTTTTTCGTGCAAGTGCCCCCACAAATCTTTGACACAGGAAAATGCGAGCCTAGGATCACCAGATGCCAGCTTCTCTGTGACATCCCTCTCAAAAGGACCAGCATCAGTTTCACCTGCGTGCGCGTTGGGATTGTAACAGTTAACCCTGTGCCTACATGCACCATGAAAACCTGCTCCAACTGTGTTTCCGCTGATTTTCGTCCAAAGCTGGTTTGATGATTTGCGGAAAGCAGCTCGCTGGGAAAGTTTGAAGCAGACCTAAGTATTGTATGCGCTATAGATGCCTGTGGATCCCACGCAGCCTTTGTGGCTGCAACCCTCACAAGCACTGCACAACAGACATGCCTGCTGATCTATGCCAGCGAGCGCTCTGAACTGCACAACATATTTGCAATGCGACCCCACCCGAAATGCACCGATGAAAACCTGTAAAACATTTGGTCGATTTTTGTTCAAGACTGATTAGTTGGTTCGGCCGACAAGTGAAATAGAAATTGCATCTCAGGATCTAGGTGTCACACTGCAAGTTTTGTCATTTGTGAAAATCCTACTTCGTTTTTTTCGCCTTTTTTTTTCAAAGGCTCACAGGCAATTTCAAGCTCTTTGCGAGAAGCATCCAAGTCTCTGATTTGCTCAGATAGCACCTGCAACAGGGTATCCACACAATCACAACAGAAATGCAGACAAGCACTAGCACAAGCAGATGTTGTGTAAAAACTGCACATCCACACATGCAATCACATTTCCAACCCCACACACACACAGACACAACCACACTAGCACCTTGCCAAGGTCCAAGGCCTTTTGCAGCAGTCCGCGCTTTTCCTCCACATGTGGCAGGGTAGATAGATAAGTTATAGATTGATCTATCCAAAAAGTCCCACTTGCTACATTTTTTAATGGCCTCAGTAGCGTGTTTCTTTTCGTCCACATCAGCTTTCACCGATGCTGCAAACTTCTCACTCCTCAGCGTTATTGAAAAAGTTGCTTTTGTTGCAAAAAGATTGCCCAAAATCATTGTCCCAAGCAAAAAGCTTAGGGCTGTACAAGTGTGCGATGTTCGGTTCCAAGCCAATTGCCCATTTGATCTTCGAGCTGGCATCAGAGACAGCCTCAAAATGTCGGAGAGGATAAACCACCATAAACTGCTAGAGTAAATTGATTGACTAGCCTGCCTTTTTGGCTTCCTTCTGCAACTTCGCTGCAGCCTCCTTTTTCTCTCGCTCCTGCTTCTCTTCTTCAGTCTCAGGCTTTGCATTCTCCTCACGTTTGTTCTTCTTTTCCTTCTTCTCTTTCTTATTGTTCTTGTCCTTTTTGCTCGCCTTCTTCTCGGGGCTCTTGGCTGGCTTGTCTTCTTCTGGTTCAGCATCATGAGACTTCTCTTCTTTCGATTCCTTTCTGGAATCACTGTTCAATCTCTTTTTCGATTCTTTCGCCACCTTGCAGGCACAATGATACACACTACCTACAAAACAAACTGAAAATTGAAAGGTGGCCAGGGAAGTGGTCGGAAAACTATATGGATAGCTGGAATGGATGTGTCAAAGACTTGCAAAGACACTGACTTTACACAGAACAGCGCCTTGCGTTTCTTTTTCTTGGGGGCACTGCTGCTGTCAGAATCGCTTTCATCATCCTGATCTTTGTCCACTGCTTTGAAGAGTCGGTCAATCTCCTCACAGTTTTCCTCCTCCTCAGCATCCTCCACCAGCGTCAAGAATTGCCGGTGCTCCTGCCAGAACAAGAAAACCGGTTAAAAAAATGATTTCCTGTAGACACATGAAACATATTCCATCAGTTGCTAGACATGGAAGCTTGTTCGTGTAGCTTGGCCTCAACATCAGGCAGTTCTGGGTGGAACCGCGTTTCTTTTTGTTTTAGCTCAGGGACCATGAGCTTGCGGGTTCTGATTTCTTCAGCAACATTGTGGCCAAAAATGGCATCCATCTCTTTTGGCAAAAGCCACTTCCTCACTCCTTTTCTTTTCTTGGTGAACCGGTTTCTCACGCTGAGATAAAACTTGCTTTCTGACCAGTTTCCTTCACCACAAGCATTCCAAGCATCATACTAAATGCTGTTGAGGGATTTGCCTCAGCGAATGGGCCAACAGAATAAGGAACAAGGAGATGAAACATTTTCGAAACTTCGAAACTTGCTGATGCCAACTGTTTGCTGGCATGCTACCTTTAAAGCCACACAATGCAAACCCAGATACTTCCTTTGGCCTCAGCCCCCATTCTGCGTAGTTCGATCGCCGTATCACGATCTAGGCAGGCGCTAGGCTAGTAATTTCTTGAAAATGCAGGGGTTCAGAATGCTGCATAGCACTTTTTTGGTACACACACACACACGCACACATATTATGTACACAATGCAGATATGCATTCACATCAAAAGCTCAGGCACCAACGGCGGATGTTTCTGTAATATCTCATATACCTTGCATGAGCGTCCAGTCTCTTTCTCTCCAACTTCAATGCTTGCTCCATCTCCTCTTCTGGTGTCTCTGTCAGCTTGCTGCCCCCACCACCATCATTGCCGGTGTTCTGGTTCATCGCTTGTGCCTTCCTCATCAATTCTTGGGCTTGGGCCATCAACTTTTGCGATTCATCCTGTTGGCTCTGTTCTTCCTTCTCGTCAGCTGTCTTTTCTTTAGTGGCATTTTCTTCACTAGCCAGTGTGTCTTGTGCTGCAGTCTTTGCCTTGTCTGGCTGCTTCACCTCTTCGCTGGCCGGTTGTGCTTCTCCTTCTTCGTCTTCTTCCTCTTGCATATCCTCAGCCTCCTTCTTTAGCTGCTCAGCCATCTTCAGCAACTCCTGCGCTCTGCTCAGCTGTTCAACCTTTTTGGTCTCTTTGGCCTCTGCAGCTTTCTTTTTCTCATCTGCCTTCTTCATCTCCTCTGCCTTCTTCGCGTCTTCTGCAGCCTGCTTTGCTTCCTCTGCCTTCTTCATCTCCTCTGCCTCAATCATCTTCTCAGCAGCCTGCTTTGCTTTCTCTGCCTTCTTCCTCATCTCCTCTGCCTTCTTCGCGTCTTCTGCAGCCTGCTTTGCTTCCTCTGCCTTCTTCATCTCCTCTGCCTTCTCCGAGTCTTCTCCAGCCTGCTTTGCTTCCTCTGCCTTCTTCCTCATCTCCTCTGCCTTCTTAGCGTCTTCTGCAGCCTGCTTTGCTTCCTCTGCCTTCTTCATCTCCTCTGCCTTCTTCGCGTCTTCTGCAGCCTGCTTTGCTTCATCTGCCTTCTTCGCATCTTCTGCAGCCTGCTTTGCTTCCTCTGCTTTCTTCATTTCCTCTGCCTGGGTTGCTTCATCTGCCTTCTTCATCTCCTCTGCCTTCTTCGCGTCTTCTGCAGCCTGCTCTGCTTGATCTTTCATCATCTCCTCAGCAAGCAATTTGTCAGCCAATTCCTGGATCCTCCGAGCGCGATATTCATCGGCTTGTTGTTGCATCAGGTCCATCATTTCCTCGTTGAATTCTTGGGCCCTTCGTCTTTCTTCCTCATACATTTCACTCTCTTTCATGTTCTGTTCAGCTTTTCGTGTTTCACCTTCAGCTTTCATCATCGAAACATCTTCATAGTGGACCTTTGCCTTCTCTGCATCTTTCTTTAACTGCTGAAGTTCCTTGTAGTTCTGCTCGTCATCGTCTGTCTCCACCTCTCCCGACTTCAACCTTTGTAGCTTTCGTTGCTCCATGTCAAATAGCTTCTCCAACACCTTCTTGTGCGTGCTGTGCAGTTTGCATTCTTGCTTGTATCGCCCTGCTAGAGCAATCTTGTCGACCACTTCCGAACCCAACTTGCTGATGCGGTCACATGTGCTAGCAAAGGGCCCACCAGCCTCTTGGTTCGCTTCATGGATAGCAAGATTAGATTGCCGCATGGCATCTGCAACATTCATATCTGCCATATCTTTCTTGTTCTTGGCATCTCAAAAGTGAAATATTGGTGTCAAAATTTTCTTGTTTTAATTTCTGGATCATATTTTCGGATTGCTCAATGGCCTGCAGATAAGCCACATGCTGGGTGCTCTTCATGCTGTCGGGTTGCTTCTGTTCATCCTTTGGATCTTCATTTTCTACCGCCCTCGTCATCACATCATCTGGTGTTGCTGCGCTGGGACTCTGCATAGCTTTTGCCTGTCTCAACAACGTCTTTGCTTGGGAAACCAGCTGCTGGGCCAGCGGTGGTGTATCTTCTTTCTCTTCCAGAGCAACAAGCTCAAGCCTTTCCTGCAAAGACAGCTGATCACCCGTAGAACTGCGTCGCAATTGCTCTGCAACAAGGCTGATTTGGCTTGAACTCTGGGTCAAACTGGAGCTGCTGGACCTGCTCATGCTACTCAACACAGTCTTTGCAACTGAAGGTGGTGAAGTGCTACGGGTGCTATCATCTTTTTTTTGGGCACTCCAATCAAACTCTTTGTACTTGTGGTATGGGTCCTTGGTATCCCAATAGGCATTTTGCCAAGTGCTCGGTACCCACCCATGCGGGGGCCAGTTCCAACTCTGCCATTGGTCCTCACAATGCTCACGCCACTGAGAGTATCCACCTTCATAGTACTCACGTTTTTTGGGATCATCATCTACTCCCTCGGGCGAATCGATACGGAGGGTATCTGGGCAGTCATCACTACCTGAACCTGGGCAAGCAGTGCTGACTGGTCTCGTTTCACCTTTGACCTTCTTATTCTTCTTCACGAATCGCTTGACCACTTTCTTCTTCTTTTCACCTGCAAAAGATGCAATACTTGGTGCCGCTTTTGAAAAATTTGGTTCAAGTAGCCAAATTCAGTTATGGTCACAAGCTGGTAATGTAGATAGTGCAACAGCTGCCTTCAAAAATTGTGATGGATCCAAAAGTAGTTGATGCAATTGATTTTTAGACGTAGGATGGCATAATTTGCAATCCAAAACTTTACAAAAAGAGTTTCTACAGTTGGTATCTGACAAAACCCTAGTAACCCAGGTGATTTCAGTATATACACCTTCTGCTGGTTCAGAAGGCACATGGTTTAGCTCTTCTTTTGGTGTCCTGGCGCGTTGAAAGCCGCCCCAAAATCCGCATTACAGTGACCTCATTTGTGAACAACGTTTTAAACTTTGCAAGATGCACTCCCCAAGTGTAAGTGTTGGAGCTCGTTGGATCTCTTCAGCAACCAGCTTCTCCCTAAGAGCCCTTGCTGCCCGAACGCGGCCCGCTAGTTCCGCGTCCAATTTCAAAGTCCCTGGAAAAATTTCAAATGGCTGCAAACCAAAGTTGTTTTTCTTTCGATTTCGCCCTTTGTCACCTGTGCAATTGCAAAATATGGCATGATATGGCATGATAAAGTGTATGTGAACACAGCTGTTTGGTACATTTTTTACATTTGCATCAGAGATTCCCACAATTTGGTGTGAGACCCGAGTTTGAATCCATCAGAAATAGTGAATTTCTGAAAGGTCGCACTTCACGCAACTTCACGCTAAAACTTGCCAGTTCACGCAAAAACTTGCCATTTCACGCAAACTTCACGCAAACTTCACGCGAGGGTTCCTGAATGGATTTTTTGCGAGCAGTGCTGAACATTACCCAAGTACCCTGAAAGTGGTGTTGGTACTATGTTTGGTATGCCCTAGATTTCCAAACCAGAACATTCTGCATGACCTTTCCGCTTAAATCGCTGGCAGGCCAGCGAATTCAGGCTGCAACACAGGCCCTTGGGCAGGAACGGGCCTGGGTGTGTGGTCACCTTGGCCCTTCTTGGCCACTACTCGAATTTGCCACCATATTTGGTTTTCGCCTTTGAAATAAATTTGCGGAGCTGTTTCAAATTGGCAGCTTTCCAAGCTCCTTTGGCACGTACCTGGGCCAAGGGGGTGGATTATTCTGGTATAATGTATGTATTCAACAAATATATACAGCAATCAGCCAATGCAACAACTCATCATAAGGCATCATAAGGCCAATGCGGGTTTTTTCCCCTTTTGTTTGTGCCAAGCAGATTTCACAGCTGCTTGCAGCCGTAACCCGTTTGCATCCTGGCAGGAAGCCCAATGGATTGTAATACTAGACTACAGTTAGTTCAAAACAACATCTGTCCTTGTGTTGTTTCTGTAGCTGTGCCAATCGTAAACCAAAGCCAACTGGATAGATTTGTGTTCTTTTTAGATCTGGGCCTCCGGTCCTTGGAGTACAAAATCAGATCAGTCTGAAATTATGACTATTTCTCCCATGTGAACGCTGCATTGTGAAACCTGATCGTTTGAATTTAAGGCATCGACACTGATACAGAGCCATCAGCCTTTTTCTTCTTGACTGTAACCTTCAAGTGTTTGGATGCTTCCTTGAGCTTTAAGCGATGAAGCTTTGTCAACGGTTTCCGGAGCTTTGACATCCACCCTCAGCACATAAGCTGGCCCCAGTGGAAGATCATGGAAGATTTATGTCATATTTCAATACAGTTATGGATTGAACTCCATAGTCTGAATTTTGCATTGCATTCACTCTGGCTTGCAATTGCGCAGGATAGTGCGGCAAAGCTTGGTGAGTTGTTTTGAGGCACTGGCCAGGTTCCCCAGACCCTGCTCGGCTTTGGTGTGGGCGATCCCCATGTAGCCATCCAACTCAGAAAGAATTTGGACACGACTAAACTGCATTGTTTTCAAGTCTTGATAGCAAGGCCAACCATTTTGAAGTGTTCACTATACTAATTCTGGGCCCCTGGCAAAAACTGGGATCTCCAAAAACCAAGCAGTTTTTTGACACGGCTTGCCAGCATGACCAGGTCCGGGAAAAAAACCATAGACGAAGAATTTGGTTGCTCAATTGTAACATATGCTCCCCTCACCGTGGCAAGTGCCACTAAGAGCAGTGCTCTGGAACAAATCCTCGGCGCAGAAATCACTAAGCAAGAATTGTCATGGCTAAGTTCACAAAAATGTTAGTTCCTGGCCATTGAAAATTTGCAATTGAAACCATTTGAAGTCTAGCGGCAGTGACCCCAGTGAAACATAGTCTTTGGACTCGTCACCGTATGGAGCAGTTGCAGAACGTTTGTGGGTAGCTTTATTTACCCATACGAAGCTTGTGCATGGTGGCCCCATATGCATAAGTGAGTCCGGTTTGAGGCGCAACACACCAAGCACTGCTTGAAAGAATCCTTGCCTAAGCTATGCAGTGACCAAACATTGTCCAACTTCAAGCTAGTGAGATAGCTCTAGTAAGACCACCAAAGTGAAATCAAAATGACTTGGGGCCAGACACAGTGCATATGTCGTTGGTCTCACCTCTCGCCTCCTTCTCAAAGTAGCCCCTGGGCGGAGATTCATTCTTTTAATGGCACCCATGCCGAGTAAGAAACGCAAGAGCACATATATAATAAGAATAATAATAACAATAAATTAACAATAATAATAGTACAAGAAGGTGTTCAAAGAGGGTCAGACTCAACATGGCACTGAGGCAATTCAGATGTTGAATTGGCACCTAAAATAAATGCATAGGTCAATTGTTTTCATTAGGGATCTGACGCCACCATTCCCATTGAGCCTTAGTAAGAAGTCCATTCTAACATCATATCAGATCAAATCAGGCTAAAACTGGATTCAGCAAACGCAGGTCTTGATTGAGCATTTGACTGAAACCATTGCTCACACTTCTCTGTCCAGCGAAGACATCGTATGCATCCAAATCCTCACAATCGATGAGCGAGAGGTTTCTCCATGGATATCGCAACAATTGTTTCGGAATTGAGAATGGCAACTGCAAGACTGAGTGGCCAAGCCAGTGGATCAAAGAAATGTTGCCATTAAAAGCTTTTTGAGAAGAGCATCAGCCACATCCCCGAGGAGAAGTTCAACCTGTCACCTGCAAAAATCAAATATTGGAATTAGATAGAATTAGCGTATTTACTGGATCCTGCAAATTATCCACATTTTTAATTCTCAAGAACTATAGTTGGAACTGCGACAGCTTCACAAACTGGGATACCAGACCCGCTCAAACTCCATGTGTGCGGACTTGGCCACGAAGTCGCAACAGTCCAAACTAAGTTCACAACAGATAGATCAACTAGGTTATCCACTCAGGGAAGATCAGGAAAGTCAAGATAGATTCAGCCCACAATCCTTCTGTTTTGTAAATCTTTCAGAGTTGAAAAATCATCAAAGTGTGTACCGGAAACTGAATTAGGCCTTCGACAGGACATGTGGACAACCCAGGTGTAGCAGCATCATGGCCATGCATGGTGTCAGCGCTAAGGTGCTTCTCCTCCAACTGGGCGCCATTGCCACTACTATCTATCACAAGGCCTTGATCGGAATGAGCCACCCTGCAATGAACAAGAAAATTCGATAGCAGTAGAGAAACCAAGAAACCCATTCCTCATGTTGCAATGTGTGGCTGCATGATCATTTCAAGTCTTTTGATCAACTGCGCACTGCACTTTTCATCACTTCTCTGAAACCCCAGGTTGAGTCACAAAGATCTCAACTGACATAACGCCCCTAAAGTCTCGACAGCTTACATCGACGCTGTTCATCCAGTACTGTAGCTGTTACGACAGCTTTTGAAGCATTGGACCTCTCTGGCCAAAACTGGATAATTTTTCAGAAATCCAAGTGAAAAGTGTGGTTTCAATGGTTCAGTGTTGCAACAGTTTTCCTGCCAGGGCCAGGGCTCCACTATGCTTCAGGTCCAGGCTCGCACACAATCCACTGGGCAAGGGCGCGGCTGTAGTCCCACCTGGGCGATGAGAAAGAATTTTATTGGTAAAATTCGGAATTTTGTTTTCACAGCCTAGGTCCCCAACGCTTTATCAACTCCACCATTTTTCTTCCAAGTGATTGTGACGCCCTCTTGGGAATTCCGTTTGAACTCAGTGCCCAAAACTGAATTCACTTTCTCCAAATGGTTCGGGTCAAGGTCCTTGACGTAGAAGGACCCGCTGAGCCTTAGAAGTGTGCCCATGAAGGGATTGAAATTGATAGTTATGAGCTTTGCAAGCAAATAAGGGAAAGACAGTGTCGAAATGGGCATGGCTTTGGGATACAACTCCTCACTCACGTACTCTTCAGGGGGATGCGCAGTCCACGACCTGAGAAGTTTCGATGAATACTGCGAAATTTG
Organism: Cladocopium goreaui; assembly: GCA_947184155.2. Classification (NCBI taxonomy): domain Eukaryota; class Dinophyceae; order Suessiales; family Symbiodiniaceae; genus Cladocopium; species Cladocopium goreaui. Next base: position 80,435 of record CAMXCT020006722.1, on the reverse strand, counting down.
ATTCCCTCTCAACCCTCAATTGATGACTTAATTTGTCGAGACAAAAGGAGGTAATCCACAATACTGTGTGCATGACCCGGTAGAGCATTTGTCCAGGTCCAGCACATTCGCCACATACATGGTCTTTGCCGAGTCCTGTGCCAGGACTCTGTGAACCAGCTCATAGTTTGAGCGACGCAACTCCTTCAGCGGGGAGGAGAGCAGGGCGCAAAGGATTGGTGGCAATCGTGATTGACAAATTCAAGTTAAATGGATTATATGTTTGTCAATCACTAATTTAGATCTATATAATTTATTTGGCATCTCTAATTTGTCAATCACTAATTAGTTAATTTATTGGTCTGTATATAATTTTGTGTATGGCATCCTCGGTTCATTCTGGGATTTGGCATTCTGGCTTTTTGTATTGAAACTAAAAAACAACAAGGGCAGGATGTAGGAGGTTTTAGGAGACAAGAAAGCAACAGCTAGACACTTACAGTCCAGTCCTCACGTTTGGCAGCGAGGGCCGCACGCTCCTCCAAGAGAATGAAGGAAAGAATGGTGCAGCTCAAGGGGTCCATTCTCACAGTATCTCTGGAGGTTTTGATTTCTAAACTTGGTTTTCAAAGTCAAGCCGAAAGTGTTAAAATTGCAAAAAACATGCTGGAGTCCTCCGATCTCTTTGGACCTTCCTGATCTTCCTTGCTGCCTCCGGTTTCAGCTTTGACCTTTGATGCCTTGCCTGTGCCTGTCCTTCTTGACTTTGCTGGCTTCTTTTCATTCAAATCATCAGGTCCCTTGTCTTCTGCCTGCTCCTGCTCTGCTTCCTTTCTTTTCTTGTCCTTTGGCTTCTTCTCATCATCAGCATCCAAGGCTTCAGCTCCTTTTGCACCGTTTGCTGGTGCCCCTGCAGTTTCTTTGCTTTCCTTCTGGGTGGCTTTCCTATTGGGACGACAGGTTTGCGAGCTCCTGGTGCTGCATCTGCCTCTTCCTCTTCATCCAGCTCCCTTTCCTGCTTCAACTCGGCATCTTCCCTCTCTAGCGCTTCATCCATTGACTCCTGAGCGCCATCTTCATCATCATCAGTCTTTGAACCCTCTTCGGCTCTCTTTGATTTCTCTGGCTTCTTCGCTTTTCTCAGTCGTTTCGGCTGTGGCTTTGTCGGTTTTGACGAATCTCCCTCTTCCTCCTTAGGTGCTCCTCTCTTTACATCCCTTCGCAGCGCAGCCTGTTCCTGGACATGCAAGACAGGAGCGCAAAATGCAATGTTCCTACACCACTACTTCAGAAATCTTCAGAAATAGCTCATACTTAAGTGACTCGCAGATAATGACAGTGTAACTGGTCCTTCAAAAGGTCAGGATGGTCATTCTCATCTCCAAGCAGAAGTTCAGATTTGAGGGCCGGTATTTTTGCAATCAAAGGCCTTCTGTCCTGCAGGGTGTGACAAGACGTGGCACATGTTTTCACGTGGTGTGGGCACACATGGGCTGAAGCCCCATTACAACCTGCAAAATCCGGTGATATTTGGTGCCTTGAAAGTTCCCCTTGAAACTTGTTCTTCTTTCCTTTTCTTCTGATTTGCCTCTTCCGCTTCACTCTGAACGCTCATGTCTTCCTCGCTGCTTTGGTCATCGTCTTCTTTGGATTCAGCTACTGGTTTTGCCTTTTCTGTTTTGCCTGCCTCGGGGGTAGGCTCCCGGTCCTTCACCCTTGACAGTAACCGTTCAACCATTTCGCGCTTCCTTCCGGTTGCTCCTTTGCGCAACTCCTCCAATTCCTGTTCGAGACTTTCCTCCTCCTCATCTTTCTGCCTTTGAATCATCATTTGCAAAGCCTGTGTTTTCATTTTCTCCTCTTCCAACATCTTCTTAAGCAGAAGCACTTGCTCTGCCTCTGTGCAGTAGTTTGTCTTCTTCACGTCTTCTTCAGCCTGCTCTGCTTCTTCTGCCTTCTTCATCTCCTCTGCCTCCTTCTTCACGTCTTCTGCAGACTGCTTTGCTTCATCTGCCTTCTTCATCTCCTCTGCAGCCTGCTTTTCTTTTTCTGCCTTCTTCCTCATCTTCTCTGCCTTAACCATCTCCTCGGCAGCCTGCTTTGCTTCTTCTGCCTTCTTCCTGATCTCCTCTGCCAAAACCATCTCCTCGGCAGCTTTCCTTGCTTTCTCTGCCTCCTTCCTCGTCTCCTCTGCCTTTCTAACTTCTTCTGCAGCGGCAGCTCGCTTTGCCTCTTCTGCCTGCTTCCTAATCTCCTTTGCCTTCCTCGCTTCTTCTGCTGCAGCTGCTCGCTTTGCTTCTTCTGCCTGCTTCCTCATCTCCTCAGCCTCAACCATCTTCTCAGCAAGCTTCTTTGCTTCTTCTGCCTTCTTCCTCATCTCCTCTGCCTTCCTCACTTCTTCTGCTGCAGCAGCTTGCATTGCTTCTTCTGCCTTCTTCCTCATCTCCTCAGCCTCAACCATCTTCTCAGCAATCTTCTTCGCTTTTTCTGCCTTCTTCCTCATCTCCTCTGCCTTCTGCAACTCCGCAGCTTTCATGTTCTTCTCTGCATCGATCAACTCCTGTGCATTCTTCAGCTTTTGTTCAGCATCCCGCTTTGCCTGCATGGACGACTTCTCCTTTGCTTCCTGTGACTCCGTCTCCATCTCCACCGCACTCTTCAATTCCATAGATGCCATTTCGTTTGTTAGCTTCTCTGTGTCCTCTTCCTTTGTGTCTTCCTGCTTCTGGAACTTCTCGGCTTTTAGTCCCTCATCACTGCTTTCATCTTCAACTTCAACCAATTCATCATCCTCGGCAATGCTTTCCTCTTCTTCTTCTTCAACAATAACCTCCTCCTCTTCCTCTGCGCTCTTCTCTTCTGCTTCTTTTGCATCCTTTTTCTTTGCCTCCTTGCGACAGTAGTTGGACGAATTTGGATGGCTAAATTCAGCACTGAAAAGGCCGATGGAGACCGGAGAAAGTTTTGATGGGAAATTTCAACCAGACCCGGTTCCAAAATTCAGATGACCCCAACCCTGTGCCCACCTGCTGATCTTGTAGGGAAGGCTTTCGAATAGACTTTGTACGCTTTTCAATTCCATGCTCCTGATTTGATTGTGAATGAAAAACATATTTGTTTTGGGGTAGAGTACTGGGACACTATTGTTGTGCATGACGACATCTCATGTCAACCTGGATTAATAAACCCATGGGCTGTTTAATTGGAAGGGTACCGTTTAAGCATTAGATTACGATTATTGGAGGAGTACCACCCTAATTAAGAATAAACCATGGGGTATTAATCTGGGGTTGACATTACAGTACTTCCAATTCTTGCACAAATGAACATGTTGTGACATTTTTGACATTTTACAGTCCTTGTAGATTCCACCGATGAATGTCTTCAGCTTCGCAATGTTGGAGTCAGCCCTCCTGTAAACGGAATAGATGCTATTGCGAATTCAAAGAATGCCACAACCCCGCTCCTAGCAAGAGGTGTTCTGGTATAGCTGGAAAGGATCCATGAACTCAAACAGCGATGAAGCCCAGCTTCTGTCGAAGCCCAATCCTGATCAGTGCAGAAACAGGGGGACGATTTGATATAGTTTTAAGGCCCCACAAATATCTACCCTAAGACATCTTAAGACCATAGTGCACAATGAGCGTCTTCTAATTTCAAAGACTTCGGCTCTCCATCCACCAGTTTCCAAGAAACTGCAACATCTTGCAGCACTTCCTTGGGCGAAAAGGGGGGTGAAACATACGTATGCTACCCTGGAACCAATGAAGATCCCCAATTTGAACTTGCATCTGGGGCACTTCACATTCTTTTTGGGTAGGTGGGTCGGCAGCAAAGTAAGGAAGCCATGCTAAGAGAAACTCTGTGTTGAGATCTTTTTCCACCTGGCCCGAGGCGCCACAAAAACTAGATAGCTAGAATGCGACTACCATAAACTTACAATTCCCTGGAAATAAAAAACAGATTGGGTAGGATACAAACATGCCGGCTGTGCGGTCTCTTCTTTCATTCCTTTCTTCGTGATCTCAACGAAGGAGAACTCAAGCGGTGGCACCTGCAGTCATCATGGCGTTTCTTGGCCAACTAATAGGACAGGGAGGTCAGGGAACCAAAGATGAACGATGAACCCCCGAAGTTACAAACACAATGGATAATCGGACTAAACATGGCACCTGCCCGGTCGAAAGGCATCTCTCAATCCGGTTGGTTGGGAACCCTTCCTTTTTGGCAATGTCCAGGAAACGAGATTCACGGAATCCATTGGCCATGTACCTGTCGTAGAAATCCTGGCATGGGCATTTGTTTGGGAATGACTGGTCCATGAATTGATCAAAAGGGATCACCAGTTTGCACTTCCCCCAAGCCTTCAACAAACCCTTCCGAACACTAGGTTTGGACGCCATGGCTTCTGCTGAGATAGCCCGGCAGCAAGTGAGACTGGTGTGGTCTGGCACCCATGTGAATATTTCAATCAACCCAAGCACTTACTTATATACCTAAACTGTAATTCGAGTATACTGTATTTGTGTCTTTTTGATTTATTTTACCTCTCTTACAATCGAATGTGGATCGCTTGAAAGCCCAGACTGCATCCAGCAAAGTCTAGCACTGGGTTGCACTAGGTGTGGCTCAAGAAGGTTGCAAAGGGCCACCCAAAAAACAATCCAAACAAAAAAATGTTTCTTGATGGGACATCAAGATGATTTCATCCAATCTCGAACCGAACCATTTGTTTCAATCAGTTGAAGGATTGGCTCGGTGATACCCCAAAAAAAGTTTGTCTGAAAGCCAATTTATAAAGTACCCCAAGAAATTGATAACGCTTGATCATATTTTTCTGGATATCATAAACTAAATTGGTTTTTCAGACAAACTCAATTCTCTCCTGGTATGAAGTTGGGCCACACCAACTCCAATATCCTGTGGCAGAGGTGGAAGCACCTTCGCCAGGTCTGTAAGCATTCTCACCATGAAGCCCTCAGAATCCATCAAAAAGCGAGAACCAGGGGACAGGTGTTGGATGGTGTTGGAACCAATAGATCCAGAAGCTGGGGTGCCCTGCTCCTCCTCAAGGCCCTCCGCATTGGTCAGGAGTTGCCCAGCTATGAGCCATGAAGTTGGGCAAGGGGAGCCAGGGATCCCCAAAAACTTAGCATTTACAAAGCCTAAGTTTTGCAGCCAAAACTTGCCAGTTGTCCAAGTTGAAGTTAAACTTCAACGTTGACGCCCTGGGTATAGATATAGATATTATTATGATACATAATACATAATAATATAATATGGGTTATATGCTGAAAAAAAACTGAGTTCTATGTGGAGCACCTCCCTGGGCCCCGAGCACTGGAGCACAGGCACGGCAGCCGCCCACATAGCGCGACAACGTGCCGAAGGTCTGGGACCGAGGACCGAGGACTTGGATCCTATTTATGGTTGGTTAGTATACTGCTCATGATGATAGTAATCTGGTTGGTTATTATATGGTTATTATATGGTTAATGATGGTTAATGATGGTTAATAGTAATGGTTATTATACTGTTAATAATGCTTGATTTACCCAGCTATAAAATGGTGATTTTCCACAGTTATGTCAGTTTACCAGAGGATACTGATGGTTTATATACTGTTAATGATGGTTAATTATGATATGGTTCTTATATGGTTAATGGTGGTTCATTATGATAGTAATCTGGTTGGTGGTTGACCTACCCCTCCGAAAAATGATGGAGTTCGTCAGTTGGGATGATGACATTCCCAATATATGGAAAAATAATTCAAATGTTCCAAACCACCAATCAGTAATATTTAATAATTGTTGTTGAACTACAATATATCAGAATATCTCATAACAATAAGTACTGGCTTTAAAAAATGGACCATAGTTAAAAGCCATTATTATATGATATATGATATGAGTTACAACAAACAAAATAATAAATATCATAATTTATATAATATATATCATATAATCCCATTAATTATAGTATATTAAATATATGGGAGAATCCAAGTAAATAATTGGACATGGCTTAGTCAATGGCTCAAACAATCAGTTTCTTGCTTCGATGGTCAGAAAATCATTGAACAATATAGTAACACTATATTATTTCAATGATTTGAACATCATTGGGAGAAAAAGTTTGGGTAAGTCAATGGCTTCTGACCACTTCGAAAAATAACTTAAGTTTGTAAAACATGGGATAGTGATTGGTTAGTACATTGCTAAGCACGGTCGCCTCGGTGCTCGACAACATGAATTTCAACATGACCATTTCAATGGGAATTTCAAGATCCTAAAATGGAGGTACGTTAGTACCATATAAGACCATAGTGTGTGGTGATATTCCCTGAAAAATAGGTCTGAAAAATAGGCCTTAATGATATATGCTAGGTACCTCCAGTTTAGGTTCCTGAAATGGCCATTGATCATTGAATATCTTGGTTAGGGGAAGTGAGTCAAATTGGAGAAAGATTCAAAGATTGAGGGATCACTAGGGATAACCGAACTGGGAGAGCTAAGCTCGCGGGTTGCAGTACAAGAAATGGAAGCTTTCACCAACAACAGAATCTGGAGAGCACCATCCCAAATGCTACGAGTACGGTTTAATACACTGCTGGTATAGACATCGATGGCGTCATCCACCCCAACCCCTTTTTCAGCGGATAGACAGAATGCTGCGATATGGCACGTCCCAGGTGATGGACATTTAACCAACATACCCTCTGCTAATCAGTATATATACCAGTTTGCACATTAGAAACCACCAATTTAGTTCGATGATTTACCGTTCTTAAAAATGGTGATTTTCAATAGCTATGTTATATAAATATGTAACAGTATACATTGACATATATATATATATACATACAATGTAAATTCCAACTCAACAAAAAAACACCAGTGGGTATTATGGCCAATCTGCCCATTGAAAAAATCCCTCAGGCCTTGACCAAATCGCCTTTGATGGCTTCATACCAGGCCCCCTCATCGCGCGCAGCTTCTACTTGGGGGTGCAGTTGGAGTTTAACAACTGAGTATACAGTAACTAATATGAAATATAGGGGATTTCTATGGTTTCTAAAGTTAACCATGGTATTTTTCTTTGCTAATCCCTTCGCCCTGATGTGAAGCCTGGAAAGCCTCAGAAACCATGGTGGATGTAGGGGATGTCCATGGATGGGATTGATCAACTGAATGTCCATCCCATCCCCAACTGACGTCTTACTGTAAGACTTTGTTTGGTGCTTGTTCAATGGAGACATTGTGAAAAAAAAATAGGCAATTTTAGAGAAGTGGGTTTCCCCAATGGCTCGGCTCTCGATTTTAAGTGGATCTGAAAAAAGACTTGTTCCATGGCTTTTCGCCTGGACTCGTACTCAGTGCAGTATCTCAATGATCTGCAAGTTCTGAATCTAGAGAGACAGTTTTGGAAACCAAGCGATAGAAAGCAAGATCAGCAGCTCAGAACGCCAACTTTCCCACAAAGACTATTGATAGATCCACATACTGGTATAAATTCTTTAGGTAATCTTAGGTAACTGATAGGTAACAGATGGTAATGGATGGAAATGGATGGAAATGGTAGATGATTGCAGTCGACCCTCTCCTTGCTGCTGGGCCCAGAGGACTAGGTTCCCAGACATCTTGGTTGCCTCGATGGCTACCACTGATCAGCCAGTTGTGGCGGTACCTGACCCCGGTAGCGGCGTTGGGGTAGCCATGGCCCCACAAAAGGCTGATGGCTTCTAGCTTTGAAGCGTCATTAGAATCATGAACCATCCATTTGGGAGTGTCCTAAACTGTGTACACCCCAACAATTGCACTTTTAGAGGGACGGTTATTATAAACCATGAAAATTAGGGGTACTACGTTGAACTATACCAAGTATTCCATGTCATTCCATGTCATTCCATACTGTGGAAGAAATCCTTCGGATGATCTTGGATGGTTGAAACCCTATAAATCTATAAAACATGTTATAAACATGTATAAGCCAGCTGTGAACTGGCGGAGGATTTCTTCACAGTGCCGATAGATACCAATAGTATTGATCCTGACACAGTTTTATGTCCAACCCTCCAACTATGGTTGGTCATGGTTTGCCACCAACCATCCACCATCCTTTGGAAGGCTCCAACCGGCTTGGGCACGGCGTCACCATGATGGGTGTGTTCTTCTGCTGCCCCTGCTGTGCTGCCTGTTGGTCCGTGGAAATCCGAAAGTGCATGGATTAGCACTCCCAATGACCAGCATGTGTGGGCTTTCCGGGTTTCCATTCCTGAAAATTGGACCCACATATATACTGATTTATTTAATTTATATATCTATATATATATTATGTGTGTGTATGGGTCCGCGCACGAAATATTTCACAAACATTCACAAACACAAGTCACAAGTCCAATTTGACAAAAAGCTCGGCCCAACGGGTTCAAGAACCAGAGGGTTAGTTGTAAATTGTATACAGCACTGTATCAAGCCATGCAACATCAACCTCAGACCCACCCACATCGATGTGGGAGAAGGGCCTCGAACAATGAATCAGTACATAGCCATCTTCATGCAGGGACAAATTGGACATTTCGCACACCCGAAATAAGATATTCCTGGGCCAAGGTTGGAAACCTCCAAATCCATCGAAATGTGGTGTACCATGGTGTACCCAACTTCGACCCAAAATCGTCAACCAGAAGGGGCCAAATTTACGCAAACTCCTCTTTGAAAGTAACGCTTAAAATCCGACTCGAACCTTTTCACAGAATCTTCCAGGTTTGCAACAACACGCCTGCTGCTGCTGTTGCTGCTGTTGCGCCACAGCAGTACTTGTGGGTGCAGGCATCTGCTTTTGGCCTAGGAGCGGAGCCATGCTGACGACCTTGTGCATCGAATTTCCACCAGATGAAACTTATGGGGTTAAGGTGTACTCATCTCAAATGACCATTTAATAGGACCATTGATGAAAAAGCATGCGATGTGGGGCGACCATGGGCTACCCTACTTTCAGACAATCCCATTGGGAGCCATGATGACTGATCATACAGTCATACAGAGATGGATGAAAACTCTTAACCCAAGGTTTTGGGTTCACTTCTGCTTGTTTCATACCCAAGGTTCTGTGGACTCGCACAAGCTCCACCGAACTTCATCGAGCTCTGATACCACCCGAAACCGAAACCGATTCGATGGCGTGCCCCCTGGGTTGATCCTTCTTGTGGTGAATTACCCCATTGGAACCCCGGACAAAGATAGAACAAACAAATCAATACCAACAACATCCAACAACACTATGTCACTATGTCGGACATCCATGGACATCCCAGTTTACCAATCCAGTTGGAGGATCATGCAACGGATTGTTGGTAACCTGGCATTATAAAAAAAACGCCCCCGCTTCCTGGGTTATCCCCTCTACAGACTCTACAACTGGATTATAACCCCACTTACGAGTACCACTTTCTAAGGGGTGAACAACCAAGAAAACAGGCTTATGCATCATATTTCAATGGATTATTTTAAGGGAAACTCTACAGGAAACCCATGGCATTTTCCCATGGAAAGGTGATGGTGAGTGTTTCCGGTAATTGTTTCCTGATTTGTTTACCAATCGAACGAATCTATCCCGACCAGGACAAGACACCTGCTGCGGCTTGCGCCTAGTCGGGGATCTCTTGAAATGTGATGAATTTAATATCCACATAGAGGTGCCATGAAACCATGGCATACCATGGCTGTGGGGTCGACCACCAAAAAAGCCATGGTTGTGAATCTGCATCCCACCGTGTTCTTATGGGTTTTGATATGTTTTGATCTACCAACAAACATGAGGCAACTGCGACCAGCCAACAGGGGAGCTGTATATAACTATTGGGGAGTCTGTTCCACCCACAAAGGGGTTCGAGATGGTTCGAGCAACCACAAATTGATGCGACCACGTAAACATGGCATGGAAATTTATCCCACACAAATGGGCACTGTCGAAAACCTAATGATTGAAACATCCCGCAGCCCGCATAGCTGACTACTGGAGATTCAGTCATTGGTTCGGACATCCCAACTTGTTCAACCAACTGTTTCCTTTTGTTTTTTCTCAGTCAGCTAAAATGATCAAAATAGCAAACAAAATCAGCAAAACGGCCAGAACTTGGTTATGATACAAGATCGAACTTGGAATTTGGCTAATTAATACTATTAATACTAATTAACAACAAAAAAATATTGACACAAAGAGCAACCCCAACAAAGATAGAAAAGTAAATGTCCGCTACTAAATTTCTGATAAATACAAATACATATAATATTTCTATAGTTTTGGGGGTTACTATCGGAATTGCTAAGGATATGAGTAGTTATATTCGTTGTCCATGGCACATCCAAACTACCAACTTCATCTCTCGGTTTGGGGCTTAGTGCTTTAGATTCCTGGACTTTCCGATGATTCCGTTGATGTTTTTGGATCTTCAGGATTACAATCAAACATGGCTGGGAAATCGCCATCAATGGGCAGGTAAATGGAAACCTCGTGCTATAAATGCGGGATTGTCCATTGCCATGTTACCACTACCAAACCAAACGGATCGAACATTTCCGCCTGCGGCGCATATTGCGCGCAATACTGGGCATAGGCGGCATATCTCAGGCGCCGGGAGGACTGTCAAATTTAAAGAGATGGACATTCCAAGATAGTATGGTTGCAAACAAGTGTAATGAGGATATTTACATATATTTACCAAGAATAGCGGGGATAGAACTAGCAAGTTTGGGTATAGTCCATACAGTATAGTCAACTGCTATGTCTCAGACGTGGGGTATCGTGGGTGCCCGTTTGGACCTACGGAGGGCAAGCGTCACATGTGGGACCTGAAACCTTCTAAGTGAATCTAAGTGACGGGTCAACTCGCACTTGGTTGCAAAACCTCCAAGATTCCTCCCACTTCATGAATGGCAAAATCGGCAAAATGTTCCAGATTTGCCCGGTAGATTTGTCTAAAGTATCTACAATCCCTAGATATATAAGTTGATTCAGTTGATCTATAAACGCATCTAACTATAGTTGCAATCACCATGAATCCAACAGTTGAGCTTGCAACCAACTCAGCTAACTATGGATCGCCACTAAATCTATGTAAGTTTTTCAAGATCTACATCCCGTCTCAGCCGCCAACTGCTGAGCCAGGGCAGCATACTGTTGAGCCTCAGTGCTGACGACAGGGATTTCCAGTTGGCCTATAAAAAAAAGCAAAGGATTTTGGAACATCATAATGGGAACCATAAATAGAAGGCTGATTTATTATGATTTAATGCGGATTTAATTTATATAATGGTGATTTATTGGGAACATGTGGTGTTATTGGGATACATATAACCAACAAGATGATACTTGGACGTGTCTGAACATGGAGAATTCATCCTCGTTTTTTCTTTTTAACAGGAAATATGAATATGATGCGCTATTTTGGCTTCCTGCACTCTCCCCACTATTTTTGTAGATTTTCTTGCTTCAATCTCTATGTCTGAGCCTGTTTGTTTGTGTCAGCAGTGAGTGCGTTTGTCTGAAAATGGGATACCTCCAGATGCCAGGAAATCCCATGAAATCCCACCAAAAATTGCAATGTTAGTGAGAAAATTATGAAGAACCCTTGGATTTAGAGGGTGTTCCCCTTAAGTTTCCAACAACATCAATTGAACCTCCACCGTTTTCCCATGGCTGGGACTTTGGCGTAGTACATGTACTGCTCCGGATCCATCTGGGCCCCGGTTCGTTTCAGAGGGTCATCCCAAAACTCATAGGTGGTTAATGGGTTTTGTTCAGCCATTTAGATGAATGGGATATATTATATTCTATTATATTATATTTTATTCTATTATATTCTGTTATTTTATATTATATTACATTATATTATATTCTATTATAGTCTATTATATTATATTATATTATATTCTATTATATTCTATTATTTTATATTCTATTCTATTATATTCTATTATATTCTATTATATTCTATCATATTATATTATAATATATTATATTCTAATATATTCTATTATATTCTATTATATTCTATTATATTCTATTATATTCTATTATACTCTATTATATTATATTATATTATATTCTATTATATTATATTATATTATATTCTATTATATTCTATTATATTCTATTATATTCTATTATATTCTATTATATTCTATTATATTCTATTATATTCTATTATATTCTATTATATTCTATTATATTCTATTATATTCTATTATATTCTATCATATTCCATTATATTCTATTATATTCTATTATATTCTATTATATTATATTCTTTTCTATTCTATTATATTATATTATTTTATATTATATTCTATTATATTATATTATATTCTATTATATTATATTATATTATATTATTTTATAATATATTATAATATATTCTATGATTTTATTTTATATTATATTATATTATATTATATTATAGTATATGATATTATATATATATATTATATGATATTATATGATATTATATTATATTATATCATATTATATTATTATATAAATTTATATAATCAAATATATTCATATAATGGGACAACATTGGATAACATTCGATAACCCACTTAATGAGGCTACGCATCTGATCACCAGGCTTCTCAACCACTTACGATCCGTGGGAGATATGGGATAAGGTTCAAGCTTGGCTACCCCAAACATAGAGTGACTCAACCAGCAAAATACTGTGAATAAGTCAGCAAAACTGTGAATTCAATGGGAGAGCTAGACTGTTAATCCTCACAAATATGGCCAAGACTTGCAGTTTTTTTCACTTCAACTCCGAAACTCTGACCTTGCTGCCCCAGTGTCCTGTGAAAAGATCTTTGGATCTTGGAGGATCATAGCTCTGGTCACCAAACATAAGTTAACCTCTATTGGGTTATTCAAATTATATTCAAATTATATGGGGCCCCCACAAACAAACACCGAAAATCAAAGTACTGTTGGTAAAGCAATGTCATAAACCACACGTATATATAATAAAAGATATATAATATTATATATATATTTCATAACAGGTCAAGTCACTGGAGACTCGTGGATCCGGCCTCATCGCCCTCATCGGCTTCGGTCACCAGCGTCTCCGGTGTGTTCACCGTGGTGCGGAGCCCGCCCTATGGCGCGACCCAAGGTGGCAACGGTGACAACGGTGGCAAGGAAGGCAACGAAGAGGGAGTGGTCACAGGTAGTGGTCTGCACTTTTGGATGTATATATATATATACACATATAATTAAATATATGTATATATATACAGTTATATATGCATAGTCATCTTGGAGTAATTTTATAGAATATGGAATGTTCAATGAAAACATAACAATAATGAAAATATGTTTGAGCATGTATATACATTTGTAGATATGTATTTACAAATAGTTATATATATATGTATATATATACAATATATGTACTGATATATGTGTATATATTATCCTATATAGATATGTACAGATTTATTATATGCAAATGAATACGCATTAATATGATGGATACATATATATATATCATTATATATATATCATTATGTATATATATATATATCATTATGTATATCATTATATATATATATATCATTAATTATATATATATATCATTAGATACATATATATATATATCATATTGACTTTGCTTCAAAATTGTATGGGGCACTGAAAAAGAAAATCTGAACTTCTTGCAAGAATTCAGGACATGGTGAAACATTCCCGGAGTGCACATCAGTATCCACATCCAGCAACATTTGACATAAAAAGTCCGCGTTAATGAACCAAACTTAAGCCCCTTTTCCAACATTCCAGGACATTCGAGGCTGACCATGGCCCAGGTGAGGAATGCCAGGGGAACGCCATGGGCCCAGCAGCAATGCAATGCTGCAGTGCCTGTTTGTATGTGGATTTTGCTGGAGGAACAACGACCTCATGGGCTGAGATGGCGTCCGCAGGTCTACTACCAATCGATTCCGGGACACGGATGGAACAATTTGGAAATGACCAATCGAAAGACATTGTGTTTTTTGGAATGGGAATCTGGTTAGATTTAATTATATAGATTTATCATGATTTACCCTGTATCATAGGGTGGATTAGGGGCGCTTTCTGTAGAGGCCTTTCTGGAGTTTTGGAGGCCCCATGATCATCCCATAGGAACCCCTGAAGATTCCCAGCCAACACCTGAGACCCCCACAAGACTCCCACAAGAACCCAACTAAAACCCCGTAACATTCCCAAGGAGCTGCAGCCATTAGCTGGAAACAATCATTCTTAGACTCAAAATACTAACCGTTCTAACCTTTTAGCCCTACTATATCCATACCCATGCCATGCCCAGGTTTGGGTTGCTGACTGCTGCAAATGGCATTGCTCTTGTTCTCTTTCAAATACCATTACCAAATCCCCCCAAACCCCCACCAAACATCACCAAACCCCCACCAAACCCCCACCGAACCCCCATGCTATTCTCAGATTTGGGCTGCTGCAAATAGCATTGTTCTTGTCCTGTTTCAAATACCACTACCAAACCCCCACCAAACCTCCACCAAACCCCCACCAAACCCCCACAAAACCCCCACGCCATTCCCAGATTTGGGCTCAACCCCATCAAACCACCATCAAACCCCTACCAAACCCCTACCAAACCCCCACCAAACCCCCACCAAACCCCCATGCTATGCCCATGAATGGCACCAGGAAATTGGAAATTGCCTGATGGGGGCGAACATAGTCCCCTCTAGGAACACCTTCTAGGAACACCAGTTCCTTTTCTGGTTGGTAATTATGGCCCCACTAACTAAGCCGATGGAGGGCCTTGATCCACAAAGGCTGTGGCCTGCCAATAACAAATATCATCAACTCCCATCAAAGACCCACGCAAGCCCTAGGCAAACTGAGGGAAAAACAAAGGGTTTGTGTAGGGTTTGTGTAGGGTTTCCATGGGGTTTTGGTAGGCCCCATAATGTTCCAATAAGGTCCTTACAAGAAGATACCATAAGCCACTGTAAGACTGTAGCTAATTCACCGGAAGTGGAAAATCCACCAGCCAGGTTTTTGTTGTGCTCAAAATGCCTGATAGTGATAATAGTGAATAGTGGATACCCTGCGTCTGACAATAGGATACCCCGAAATCCCCTGGTGAACGACAACTGTCCTTTTTTCACCATTGATCAATCCCCCATGTGCAGACACAACCGTATGGTATATTTGCCAAGTACTGTACAGTAGTATGTATCCCAATCAATTGCAAAACAAAGGATTAACATGGATCAACTATGGATCTACACCCTCCAAGTCACTTCACCCGAGGTTTCGCCAGAGGCTGACTGTCACGTTCTTTAAGATGTCCCAACATTGGGGAGTTGAAACCTCGTTACCCATCACTGGTGCTTCGGCCACCAAGATAAGTATATCAAGTATATCAAGTATATTCCATATATTCCATATATTCCATATATTCCATAGAGCCTTTCAATAAATTTCCAGAAAGGTCATGGCCATCAGATGGCCATCTCGGTCATTTTCGTGCCAACCCCCTGCTGGCTGAGTCATCACACATCGGTCTTTGGCTTTCCTGCACAAATCACATCTGGCCAGTCACGGCTCTTGAGGGGCAACTGCAAAACATATGGCTACGATTCTACAACATGTTGTAAACTTAAGATGCGTTATATATATATACACAATATCAATATATATATATCACCCTCTCTCTGGCTATTTAACGTAGCTATGGATAACCACTGTGTTTTAATGAGGTAAATCATCAGAAATCAACTAGTTCTATGGGCCATCTATACCATAGCTGTGTTAAATAACCAGAGGGTAACGTGTATATACATATTTGTATATATATATATATTACCCGTGCGAAAAGGCGTATACTATTTATATATATACATGTCATATACATACATATGCGTGCGTCTGAAAATTGTGTATACCCCTAAATAAGCTTTCTGGGAACATGTTGACCAACCATCAATCTTTGTGCTAGGGTGGTGCCTTATTTTCAGACACACCCATGGCCTCAGATCCTGACAGTTCTACGGGTATAACAAATTTCATAAACCTTTATTGGGGATGGTTTTGCTGATAGCTTTCCCATAATTATCAATGACTATCCCACGATTCTCCCAAATTAATCCACTTGTCCAATTTCCCATTCATCACCTACTGGCGAGTTAAATGAGTCAAAAACCGCACATCGTGGACAATTCCCAGATCTGATAAACCAACGGGGAAAAACATATCAGATTTTTCACAGTGTTCAAAATCCTCAGTAAAATTTCATCATTTAAATTCATTTTGTATTTATATCAATTTGATCCTGGTTGTGAAGTGGATTCCCATGGAATCAATATAAAACAAAGTATGTTGGATAGTAGAATCCCTGAACTAATCATCCACCAATCATCATTTACATCATTTGTATCCCCACATGCTTGATGGTTAAACCATGTTAAACCGTTTTTTCAATTACAGGATGGGGCCCCCTGTTGAGATATCAAAGTGGCTGAATTCTATGGCTGTATGGTTGATATAACGAACTAGTTCATGGGGTTTATAAACCAACTTATCACTGGGGGGAAGCACCATCCTGCAACCACCCAAGACGGTGCCGGTGCGGCTCCTCCTTCAGGCCCCTGGGAAAAGATGGAGCAGATGTGTTTTTTTGCATAGAGGAGACCCTAAAATTATCATGTTCATAGAGAAACATGACACACACACATATATATATATATATATACATATTATTATGATATTTTTTATTACTATTAATACTATTATTACTAATGATTACTATTTATTTAATTTATTTGTATTTTGTATGCTATCATTATTATTTTCATCACTATAATTATTAATATGCATTAAAACATGAGGTTATTATAGTTTATGAATGTTTATCATGAAACAATGGGCTTGAAATACAATCCCATCTCCCCAATATCAAACAATATCAAATACCCCGCCTGGAAAACATGACTTAATATTGAATCTGCTCACTTTTGGTGATCCAAATTGGAGTATTTCATATTGGGGGGAAGGGATAAGAATTCGTTGCACCCCCGTGTTGAATGTATTTCCGCAGGAAAATAGAATATATGTAACATATATGTACCCTTTCAGGTCATGAATTTTCTTATATTATGAAATGTTGTGAATAATCCTGGGGCCCTTTCATTCTTGATTCCTTTGGGGGTACGTGAACTGCGAATAGGAAATGTGTATTGGCAGTTGACCTGGCTCCCACGAATGCACAAGCTGATGGACAAGTAACATGTCACGAAAACAATAATTAATGATGTTCATTCTTACAAGGTGGTGCCCCCGAGTTCTAAATTGGTTTAAAATCTATATATCTATACCAGAAACCATAGTGAACCCGCTTAGTCAACTTTTGGGGGCTCCACCTTGTTAGTGCTGAAACAACATATTTTGATAATTTCTGATATGTGTATATATATATATACTTGATGATTGAGCGACCACTGTTTCTCTATTAAAAAAACACATATACGCCATGTTGGTGGTTGAGTCAACGCTCCTGAACAATATATAAAGTCAGCCATCATGAGATCATTCCGTTTCTATGGTTGAAAGTGAAATATATTCAAAACTACCAAGCTAATTATAGTAATGTAGTATATACATCTATATACCGAGGGACCTTTGGGTGCGTGGGCATCGCAACAACCTAAAAAAATCTCCCATTTCAACGCAAAAGACATGTGTGAATTGGGTATCATCCCATGTGTTGGGTTGAGAATCACATCACAAACAGAATGTGGTATGTGTATGTTCCATTGTGCAAGGTACGGGGAGGTATGTCAAGTGATGGCAAGTTTCAGTGCACAGTTAACCAACCTGAATGACACCTTAGTCACCTCAGCATCTCATGATACACCAACTCGTAGTGGCATCACGCTCCCCAGGTCCGTCTCAAACCAAGTTACCCAAGAATTTCGATAGGGTCCGTGTCAAACTAAGTCACCCCGAAATGTTCGATGGCCTAATCTCCGATTTTCCCCGAAAGCGCATGGCATTGCATGGCCAAAAACACTGAAACCCCTGCCCAAGGGCTATCCCGAAGCCCATCCAAGCCCCTCACCTTGCCATCTTTGCAATCCTTCCCTTTCGCCTCAGAGTGCAGCCAGCTATAGTGGAGATGTAAAAGCAAAAGTGTATTGCTTGGATTGTATTGGACCATTTATGTGCAGTGATCCCCAAAAAAAACTGGTTGTGAAATATGGAATTTGCAAGGATGATTGTATCGTACATATCCATGGGTATGTACAAATGCTTTGGAATCGTCATCCCACCTGACAAAAAACATTCCCTTAAAATTGCAGTGTTGACATTGACACTTTTTGTGGCACGTTCACAAACATATACAAAAAACAGTGTCCTGCTTGATGGGTCACTGCAACTGATTAAGCACCCCAGCGGCACTTTTGCCCATTCCTTTCCTTGGAAGTCATGCGAGAAAGGTTGACAGTCGTGAGTTTTGCCTCCCTTCCTTCACTTCAGCAAACCTATTATTTCTGTCTGGAAAATCGATGAGCAAACATGGCAATGATACTGGATCCTCCTATCTCATGTATCATATATATATGATTATACAATAATATATAATATATGCATGTGTATATGCATATATATATATGTATACATGTTTACGGTTCTGCCATCTTATGTGAGCACACCGGCATCATCAGTGTTTTTTTTAACAGTTGCAAGACAGGCAACATATTAGGACCATGAATCAATTCGTCAGCGGCAGCATGAATATCATCAGTTTCCGAGTCATTGTGCCTGAAATCTGAATCATTTGAATGATGATCCTACTTGGTGGTTCATCCCACTTAGTAAGTGGGTTATAACCCCAGTTATAAGTGGATTAACCCTACTTATCCCATTTATAACTGGGGTTATAACCCACTTACTAAGTGGGATGAGCCACCAAGTATATATTTCTTTAGTGAGAACGAGAGTGCCCATGCCAGGGTACTCATGACCAGAGGCTGTGCTTTGCGAGGCTGTGCCCTGAAAACAGACTTTGTGATAGGGAACGACTCCCTTTACGAACTGCTAGAATTTGGAAATTTGAGGCCCAAATTTCGATATGTTGTGTTGCTTCATTTTTATATCATCACTGTGGATGTGTTTGTTCACATTTCTTCTAAATCGTTCAAATTGTTTGTAATCTGTTGCATTGTTTTGCAAGGTTTTGCTTTTGTCCTAATGTGTTGTCATTTGTTGCGCCATTTGGTTCTGTTGTGTGCAGATTTGGAAAAACAAAGTTAAAACCCTTCCACATGATTTGGTAGACTCTGCAATGCAGCTTTGAACAAAACAGAGTGAATTGTGAGGGTTCAAAGTTCAAAAACGAATTTGCTGCTGACCAAATCAGGTGTTCCGACCAGCCATTGCCTTATTTGTTTTTGCGGAGTTATTTTTCTATATGTACGAGTACTTATATGTCCAATGTGATTTATATATATATATTGCCATTTTTCCATGAATTCATATTTGTTTGATGTATTTTTTTTTTCGACGTTTGAATATGTTTCAAATTTTAGGCTCCGGATCCAGGATGCGAGTCCTCTTGCAGCCCCAGGGCTCATTTCGCATCCAGCAATGATCATTCCGGGATGAGATATCCACATGTTTTGCGTGTAGAATCGCAATTTTTGGGTCAGTGTATCCCTTCTATAATAATTATATTATAATTGATGATAATATATGATAATCCTTATGATGCGCAAAAATTATACAATGTCTAATTTCATCATGGTGTTTCGTTTCTATAACTTCTACAGCCCGCAACACTTGGAGTCTCCAAGTGTGCTTACTTTGAGCTCAAAGTGGCTCGAAATGGTTTGGTCACCAATTTCTGCTGTTTTTCCTGTGCTTTGCATTTGACATATCTTGATCATTGCATCCCCACTTGGGGGATCATCCCACTTAGCGGATTATTTCATGTTATTCCATGAGTTTTCACTTACAGGGTGAACTAACCCCAAATAACCACTTACGATCCGTGGATCCTCCAAGCATTTCCCTAGCGGCTATAGCGTTCATCTCCATTCATCTCCCCCATCCCCACAACCGCGCCATGGTTCGTTCCCACTGGCACCCCTGCAGGGCGACGATTCGCGGCCGGCGTTGCCGGCGCAGCCGGCGCAGGGGCCACTTGAACCTGGTGGAAATGCCGAAGTTCCCAGTAGCTCCGCCAACAAATGCCATAATAATGGATACCCTCCGGTATCCTCAAAGATGGCAATTGAAAATCCTACCTTAATGAATTTTATAACTAGGAAAATTATGGAAAAACAACTATAGATGGCATGATTTTCCATTGCTATGTTTGATTACATTGTTTACAAAGGTAAATAATTTTCCGAACGGACTCTTAAATTATCAAAGAGTGGAGTTTGAGTGGTTTGAGTTTCCAATGTGTGGTTTGTAGTTTCCTTGTCTTACCAAACCTAAATTAAGCCGAAAGCTATGGTTGATCGTCAGTCATGTTCCCCCCTGATAGATGTTCTAGTTTAAATTGGAGGCCCATCCCAGACTTTGCCCCCTAATAGATGTTCTAGAAAAAATTGGAGGCCCATCCCAGACTTTGAGAGTAACCCCATATACTACACTAAATAATATTATATATAAATATACATGCAATATATATATAATGATTATAAGCATAATGTTGAAAATAATAGTTATATAATAATAACAATGATAATAACAATATCAAAATAAACAACATATATATAGAATAGTAATAAAAAATGATAATATGAAAATAATAATAATGATAATAATAATAATAAACATGATAAAAAAATAATAATGATAATAATGATAATAATGATAATAATGATAATAATGATAATAATGATAATAATGATAATAATGATAATAATGATAATAATGATAATAATAATACATTGATGAGGAACTCACAAAGATAAACTAAGATATATCAAATATCCCATGAAGGATCTCATTGATCAACGGTGATACTGTAACCAATTTGGAGACCCACGCTTGAAATTCCAGAATATCTGACTGAACTTTGACAATAAAATGAGGTAGTTGCCCCAAACCTAATCATCATTTCTAGTGACGTTGGGCCGTGAATATGTATGATCATCCCATGATTCTCCCATGAATCCCATCATTGATGATTGCATACCCACGTGGAGGTGCTCCATAGTTAGCTAAATTTGTTTATAATTCCAATCACTTGGATTTATCGTAGATATTTCTATAATTCTATACCTCATGGGAACTATAAACCCACAGTTCCATCACTGGCGTGCGGCACCAGCTTGCATTAGATTTCGACGAAATATTCCGAAAAAAAGTGATGAAACTCCCACAGCCTGACGGTTTTTCCCCAAACAGTGTGTCCACACTGAGGGGCTCTTGCAGTAATTAAGGGTAAAAAACTGGGGTTAGATCATAGTATGCTCTGTGGTCCCCGGCATTTTCACTGTAAATTCTTGCGCAAAAGTTCCCTTGTGAGATGTCCATGCGCATTTCGACTGTGCAGGCTCGCACAAGATGGTCTGGAACGTCGTTTTCCGTGACAGGTGCAAGACATGGGACACTTTTTTATCCGCGCGGCACGCGTGGCACTTTCGACACGTTGCGAAAACGTTGGCAGGCGCGTGTCAAAATGAGAGGTGTTTTTCGGAGGCAATTTTTCGTGGCGACGTTTTGGAAGGGTCGAAAATCGTTTTGTGAAACTGTCGTCATTTGTGATTTGGGACATGATGATGATTCCCTGTGGCAGGTGCAGGACTTCGGATGCCTTGGTCTCATTTTTCGTGGCAGGCGCAGTACTTTGTAGACATTGTAGACCTCGACAAAAGGGGCTGAAACCATCTGAAACCTAGGTAAAACATTGTTCTTGACATGTTCAATGTTCATTTTCTTGGTGCATGCAGTATTACAGTATTTGGTGAGAAAATCCAACATGTGATCGCGCAACCCTCCCGTCACTTTGTCGGTGTCGGATCGCTCTCGTTGTGGCGCGATGCGAATTGTGATATCGGTCGCACAACCCTTCTCGGTACTTTGTGCTTGTCGGATCGCTCTCGTTGTGGCGCAGTGCGAAATTTGATATCGCTCGCCCAGCCCTCTCGACACTTTGTGCGCGTCGGATCGCTCTCGTTGTGGCGTGGTACTGATTCTAGCTGATTCTCTGAGATCCTGTAAAGAGATCTTTTGAATTCTTCGGAAGATTTTGCAAGAGTTTCATGGTGCAGTCTTAGAGGTCTGCAATATATGAATGAACAGGGTCTTGTCGATGTCCTTGTGAGAGGATGTTGTAAAGATCCTGAAACTAGACGACGGATGGCCCGAGAGCGTAGAGGAGCAGGGTCTTCTCTTGTTAGTATGGAGACGCAATATTAGAAACGATATATGAAAGCTGTGTTATAGGCAGTCGAGAAGAGGAGTATCAAGACAAAATAGTGAGAAGTGCAAGACAATAGTTTGCATCGCAAACACTTTTACACACAGACGCTTTTACACTGACACTTTTACACACAAAGCTTTTACCCACAGAAGCTTTTACACACAGAAGCTTTTACATACAGAAGCTTTTACACACAGAAGCTTTTACATACAAACACTTTTACACACAGACGCTTTTACACACAAACGCTTTGACACACAGACGCTTTTACACAGACGCTTTTACACACAGACGCCTTTACACACAAACACTTTTACACACAGACGCTTTTTACACACAGACACTTTTTACAAACAGACGCTTTGACACACAAACACATTTACACACAGACGCTTTTACACGCAGAGGCTTTTACACACAAACGCTTTTTACACACAGACGCTTTGACACACAAACACTTTTACACACAGACGCTTTTACACACGAACGCTTTTACACAAACACTTTTACACACAAACACTTTTACACACAGACGCTTTTACACACAGACGCTTTTACACACAGAGACTTTTACACACAGAGACGCTTTTACACACAGAAGCTTTTACACACAGACGCTTTTACACACAGACGCTTTTACACACAGACGAAAGGGTTGCTCCGGCACAAGTAAAATCGCAATTTTACCTCAGTTTCTACCGATCGACCCTCATTTCGTGCGAAAGGGTTGCTCCGGCACAAGTAAAATCGCAATTTTACCTCAGTTTTTGCCGATCGACCCTCATTTCGTGCGAAAGGGTTGCTCCGGGGCAAGTCAAATCGCAATTTTACCTCAGTTTTTGCCGATCGACCCTCATTTCGTGCGAAAGGGTTGCTCCGGCACAAGTCAAATCGCAATTTTACCTCAGTTTTTGCCGATCGACCCTCATTTCGTGCGAAAGGGTTGCTCCGGCACAAGTCAAATCGCAATTTTACCTCAGTTTTTGCCGATCGACCCTCATTTCGTGCGAAAGGGTTGCTCCAGGGCAAGTCAAATCGCAATTTTACCTCAGTTTTTGCCGATCGACCCTCATTTCGTGCGAAAGGGTTGACGTTTCGTGACTCGCCGCCGGCACCACCCTCGGCCTTAAGAGAGAAAGATAAAAAGAAGGCGTGAGAGAGAAGGTGAGCAGGTGTGAAGATATGTGAAGATGAGCAGATGTGAAGATGAGCAGATGTGAAGATGAGCAGATGTGAAGATGAGCAGATGTGAAGATGAGCAGATGTGAAAATGAGCAGATGTGTGAAGATGAGCAGATGTGAAGATGAGCAGATGTGAAGATGAGCAGATGTGAAGATGAAGATGAGCAGATGTGAAGATGAGCAGATGTGAAGATGAGCAGATGTGAAGATGAGCAGATGTGAAGATGAGCAGATGTGAAGATGAGAAGATGTGAAGATGGGAGGTGTGAAGATGAGCAGATGTGAAGATGAGAAGATGTGAAGATGAGCAGATGTGAAGATGAGCAGATGTGAAGATGAGCAGATGTGAAGATGAGAAGATGTGAAGATGAGAAAGATGTGAAGATGAGCAGATGTGAAGATGAGCAGATGTGAAGATGAGCAGATGTGAAGATGAGAAGATGTGAAGATAAGAAGATGTGAAGATGAGCAGATGTGAAGATGAGCAGATGTGAAGATGAGCAGATGTGAAGATGAGCAGATGTGAAGATGAGCAGATGTGAAGATGTGAAGCAGGTGTGAAGATGAGCAGATGTGAAGATGAGCAGATGTGAAGATGAGCAGATGTGAAGATGAGAAGATGTGAAGATGAGCAGATGTGAAGATGAGCAGATGTGAAGATGAGCAGATGTGAAGATGAGCAGATGTGAAGATGAGCAGATGTGAAGATGAGATGTGAAGATGAGAGGATGTGAAGATGAGAAGATGTTTTACAGACCCCCACTATTGGAAGAACCCTGCGCTCAGACGCTCTCGGGAAAAATTCTCTCAGAGGTCCTTGCGTGATCTTGTGGTAATCCTGGTAAGATCCTCTCTAAGAGGTCCTTGCATCAAGATCTTGGTGATGCCACGTATTAAAGGTGCTCGTATGAAAGCTCTTCTGTGAGAAATTCTTGTATCAAGATCTTGTAAGATCCTCTCCAGCAGCAAGTCCTTTGATTTTTTGCTGAGGATCTTGTGAGATTCTCTTAGGGGTCCTGGCGTGAAGATCATGGTCAAGGTCTTTTACAACTTCTTGTGAGAAGATCTTGTAGAGATCTTGGCGAAACCATGTGAAATCCTCTAAGAGCCTAAGAGGTCCTTGCAAGACCTTGTGCAGGTCCTTGTGAGAAGATCTTGTGGAGATCCTAGTGAAATGCTGTCAGAGGCGTTTGCATGATCTTGTACAGGTCCTTGTGAGAAGATCTGGAAGAGGTCCTGGTGAAATCCTCTCGGTGTCCTTGCATGATCTCCTACAGGTCTTTGCGGAAAGATCTTGTGCAGATCCTGCTGAAGTCCTCCTGAAGAGGTCCTTGCATTAAGAATATTAAGATCTTGAAGATGCTCTGCGGTGGTGCTTGTGTGAAAGTTCTTCTCGGATGCTCATAGGAAGTTCGTGTATGAAGATCTTGATAGATCTTGTAAGATCCTATATATAGAAAGTCCTTCTTTGACGATCTTTCGGCATTCTCTTAGATGTCCTGGTATGAGGTTCTGTTATGAGGCCCTGATGAGTAGACACAGCCTTGCTTCTTGTGCCAAAACAAGTTCCTGCTGCTGCAGTTCCGATAATGTACTGTTCCATAGCTACTGTTGCTTGCATCTGGTACATTGACTTCCTACCCCCCACACTGCTTGGGGTCTCTTGCCGGTGTAAGTTTCAAACAAAATCCAGATCCGCCGCTGGGGTTCCCAGGGCCACCTGTGGCTCCTTCAAGGTGTCTCCAGGGGACATGGCCTCAGTCCATTTTAGGAGCTGGGAGAGCGTGTGATGGTTATACTTATATGCTGTTTTCAGTACATGTATATATAAATAAACATGCGTTCATATGGTTTATGTATATACGTATCTATGTAATGTTATGTGCTTTTGTTGTGCAGTAAATTTATGTGTTTTCGATTTTTTATGACTGCGTATGATTGTTTATGATTATGTGTGTATATATACACCTATATGCATATAATTATATATATATACACACCTATGTGTGTATATATATACATACACTTTTGCCCCTAGAAATGAATGTGTTTCCACCCCACTTCAATGTTGAATTGGCCGTTTTTACGTTTCAAGCATCTCCGATTCCAGCTTCTTCTTTTTTTTGGTCGCTTGAGGGTGGGATTTCCATGGGTCATTGGTCGTTCTGATATGCTGCATGGGATGTTTGATATATGTACCATTCACCCAAACAACGACCCATTTAATGGTCCTTTATGGTTCATCCAATCTTCTCCATCCTTTTCTATACGATGCGATTAACCATTCACTATGATCATCCCCTTGTGCTGATGTTGATTTATGTTACGTCCAACAGTCACTCCAAAAATAATTCAAATGTCAGCATTTAACAATATACATGGAGCTCTACAGAAGGCAACTTTTGAGCTCTCTACAAGAAGGGCACAGCACATCAGCCTTGGTCTAAAATCAAACTTTACATATTTCCACCAAACATCCGATTAGCCTAGTTAATTTTAACCAACCTATGAAACGTTTTTTGGCCCTTCCTGCAAAGAACTGGACATGTTCCATGTGAGCAGTGTCTGCTAAACCTGACATGTCATCCCTTCTGTTCGAACGGATTTCCAAGTTGATCCACAGGATCCCCAACATCTCGGAGAGTATAATCCCCTTTTTGATGATCAATCAACGATCATTTCTCAATTATATCCCCATAGTTTTCATGCTGAAACAGCCTATAAATGATGATTCAACCCCACATTACCCCCCTATACTTATGAACTAACCAGGGTTTAGCCACTGGAAAAAACAGCGTCTCCACTTGACTCGAAAAAACCCGACCTTGGGCTGTCCAATCGATCTTGGCATATCGTCCAAGCCAAGTCCACCCTGCGGAAGGCTGCTTGGAAGCAGATATCTGAATACATGTAAGGATCAATGATCCATAATAATCTTCAGATATACAAATATAATATCAAGTATCCATAATCACCATTAATAATGCCAACGAAATAATGACAATAGGATATCAGAAGAAAAATGCTAAGGAGAAGAATGACAAGGATTTCATACCAATTGTAAGAATGATAGTGATGATGCAAATGGGGGTTCCCTAGAATGGGGTACCCAAAATGGATGGTTTATAATGACAAATGGACAATCCTCATCAAAAATATGGATCATATGGAATCTTTTTTCCCCGTGGATTGGAAACCCTGAAGATTCTTCATGAAACCCTGCATCATATAGATCCATAAGATGTTGCATTGATTTCTGTCAGAAACATTGGGGATTTTCGTCATGAACAACTCCTTGAACAGGTGAGCTCAGCAACATATGGAATCCCCCATAGCTGGGTGGTTTGTTTGATGGAAAAGCCTAATGAAATGGATGATTTGGGGGTACCCCATTTTAGGAAACCTCCATATCGTAATATCATGTTATATCTATAGCATAATAAACCATAGCTACGTAGTTATTTGCGTCAACTTAGCGATGCAAACTGGGGCACCACCTTGCAGAGATAGAAAGGGATAGGAAAAACAGGCAAAATTGAGACAAGCAGAACTATCTACAGCTGCTGCAATGTGTTTTTGAGTTTCTGGTTTTGGATAGTCAGTGCCGAATACTGCAAGGAGGATGACAACGTGGTGATCACCCAGTGGTGTCCGGCAGTGCGTGTCCGGCTTAGAACTATTTAGAAGCATATGCTTGGTGTCAAGAGTGATATGGTAAACCTATTCAACAACAAGCTCTTTTTTTTGTAACTGAACAAGAAAAGCAACACATGGTAAGTCAGGACAGAACCTCTTTTGAAACCCCACACAACATTTCACTTGGGACACAACTGGCCTCGGCATGCGACTTGGGTGCTGGTGCCACTGCACCTGATTTCAGGTGAGGTGTACGAAAAAGGAAAGGATCCCATTCTCCAATACCAAGAAAATGGAACATGGAAACAATAGTTCATTTACTGAGTTCGATCTTTTTGGAGATCACTGTAATGCAAAATCCCATTGCTAATTGCATCTACAGTAATTGCTAAGCACTCGATTGGTTCAAGTAAAAATCTGCAGGAACCAGTCCGTTTCACTGTGGGGTTCCTGCACAGGCTCGTTTGAACACAATATATATATATATAATTATATATATAAATAGAGAGTCTGGGACCAAACGATGCGTGACCATGGCTAGTGTTGGATATGCTGTGAGAACAACTTGAGTTTTAGCTGTGAATTAAATTGCAGTATATTCTCCCATAGGAAAACACACAAACAAAAGTTCAGCTTCCCACCCAAGGTTTACCTAGCGCATTTTCAATACGGGTTGATATGGGATATGTATAACCCCCGTATTGTCCATTTGTTAAATGGGGAATTTCCCATCAAACCATGTTTGATTACCGGATTCAACGAAGAGGTTGGTAAATGTGCTAAGTCAACAGCAAACATCTATTATAGGATTATTAGGGATTATTAGGGATAGAATCTCCAACCGATACTTGAAGGTGATCTTCAAAATCCAAGTTTCGACCATTTACCACGCCCTAAACCAAAAAGCGTCACGTCACGTAGCCATGATACACCTCCAATGGTCCCACCAGGTCAGGTCGCGTCACCTTCGGAAGTTTCACTCGTTTCACTTTCTTTGGTGCCCCCGGTGCCTTTACCTCGCCGTCGCCGGGCGGCGATCGTGTTGTGATATCTCCAGTTGGTAGTCACGCGGGATAAGACCAATGAGAATGGAAATATGAAATCATGATATATACATATATAATCATATATATATATATGTATGTATATATATATATGTATGTATATATATATGTATATGTATATATATATATACGTATATGTATATATATATGTATATGTATATATATATATGTATGTATATATATATATATATACGACCTACATGAACGGTAGATTCAAACCACTACTTGCAGCAATACTCCCATACATCCCCACAGTGGTGTGGACATCACGATGGATCCAATTTGCTTTGAAATGAATCTGCGGCGAACCAGCTTCCCGTGCCAGAGTCATCTGGCTTCCAGTCATTCAATTCCAGGGTGATATCCCGACTTCTTTCCTTGAAAGCACTGAAATCACACTTTCCCGTAAAGCTCCCATGTTTGACGTTTCCTGAGTCCGTATTCTCGATGCTTAAATACCAGCTGACACTGTTGTCTCTGCGGATGGTCTTGCCCGTCCATTGAACTCCCATTGTTACCGGGCAAGCCATTTTTAAACTCAACACTTTGAAACTCCACATAGATCAATCAAAAGATGTCAACATATCCACCATACATGTATCATCATTTATATATATATATAACTACATTGTTCCCAATTTAAAATCCAAATGCTTAGACCCTCCAAGTACCTATGAGAATGGCTAAAAGTACTAAAACTACCCTCCGGCAATCAAACGTGGCTTGCTCGAAAATCCACCATTTATAGATGATGTTCCCAGCTAGTATCCTCCATTTACTTGAGGGATTTCCCGTTGCCAGCCGCGTTTGATTACCAGAGGTTATGGGGGTAACATACCATTTTTTTTACCAGTATGTATGTTCCTACTATAATATCAAAATATATATATATACATATTCATTATATATATATAATATTGTTTATATTATATATATATCCTATAATCCCTTCTTATAAAGCTACTAAGAATTCTGGGGTGAATACCTTGGAGAGTCAGCCACGGAAAGCCCGAATCCGAATCCGCCAGCAAGCGCACCGGAGTTCGTTTCCACTTCAACCTGGTGGAAAGTCAAAAAATCCGGGAATCTGTGGGAATATGTGCTTTCAGAAATGTATAGTGAATAGATAACATAATCAATATTCATCAATAAAAAAGTGATAATAGGATTTTACCATAAACAATAGGGTTATAATAGGGATGAAGGGGGTTTGCCTCATCAACTATGGGTGTAAACATGTGTAAACGTGGGATTCATCTGGTTTACTGTCATCAATCCCATGGTCCCAAATTTAGGGGAAAGCCATGGACGAAAACTCCAAAATCCCAGCTGGTTGTCATCAGTTTCCCATCAAAATTATGAATTTTCAGGTCAGGTCAGAGCCTCAAAAACCACCTGGCTAAGAGGTCGATAGGTCACAAGCGGGTGCAGGAGGAACAGCCGTCTGAAATTCACATCAACTAGTCGATTGGGATCATCATGTGGAAGATTGCACGTATTTTTTTCTTAACAGTTTTTGACATATTAATGTAAGTCAGACCACCAAGTAAATACTGGTTGTTGATCCTCATGATTTTGGATGGTAAGGTATATCTGTATATCCATGAAATAGGTGGTGCCCCTTGGTTCTCAGTTGCTTTTAAAACCCATTGAACTAGATGAACATGATCAGAATAAACCCGAGTTCGGCTGCCAACTTAACTATGGGACACCACCTCCTGGATTTGTGTGGGAGATATATGGAGATATGAGCAAAAACAAGCAACCAAACGGCCCCTCATGGCACGCATTTTTGAGCTCCACTGCAGCAGAGAGAGAGAGAGAGAATCACAGGATTTTGCAGACGGCAACTGCAAGGGCTGCAAGGGCTGCAAGGGCTGCCAAGACAGCGCAACATGTGAAAACTCGTGAATTTCCCAAAATGAACCTACAGGAAAACCTTTACTTTTCTTCATGAAATATCAGGGCGATGCCTACAAATTTTACCTCACACCAATTCTGGGAAGTTCATATGGATCTCAATTGTGTTTGAGTCAAACACACCGAAAACGATTGGTTTGATGCCCCCTTTCATTGGGGAAACCCTGGCACAATGCCCACCCAGAAGTGATTTCAAGTCTCACGCAGCGATCTTCAGTATTACTTGGATCCAGTCAAGTCTCACCCATCTTATCCTAGCTGCAAAACTAGGAGGCTTTAAAGAAACAAACCTCCTGGCAGCCCAACCAGCAGTTCCATGGTCCGCATCAAACGTTTCAAACTTCCCGTGCTCCAAAACTGGTGATTTGGTCAGCCCCCACTGTGATGCAGCTTTGAAGAATCTTCAAATCCCCTCCCCATAAGAATCCCCAATCATATGGCAGTGTGTCAAAACCAATAGTACCCCTGTAGTTCACATCAAAATAGCTGGGATTTATGGATGTTCATCCCATTAAAAATGGTATTGATAGGTATTGATCCATACCCATATGCGAAGTTGATGGGAATGGGGGAATCCATTGACTTGGCCTGGAAAGGGGGCCCTCTCAATTACAACACCAGCCTGGGGGGGTTGGGGTAGACCCAAACGAAACTCTATATACAGTAAATATATATACATACATAATTACAAAATCAGAGAAAAACTTTATATAATCTGACAAGACTCTAACAATGTCTTTAAAGTCACCTGGGTCGTCACTTGTGGTTCAGCCACTCTGCGCAGCTGAGCAGCTATCACTTTCCTCTTAGAGAAAGAAAACATGAAGCGGCAGAGGTCTTGGAGTCTTAGGCCCAATTTGGTTCAGAACATTCATGGGAAATGATTCTCCCCCAAGCAAAACAAACAAAACTGCAAGTGCGCCCCTTACAATTTGGTATGGAACCCATGTTTGCTGTTGTATCCAATGTGAATTTCATAATATCGAAAGTCCATCTTTCGAGTTCTATGTCAAATTAGGAAACCGCGCAAGAAACCTGCATTTGGATCCATTTAATATGCCCCAAATATTTCCAAACGGTATAGATTATGAATGGGTAATAGCATGTTGTCTTGAATGGGTTTAATCACAATGTTTTAAAAACAAATGCCGAAAAACATCACCAACGATTGACCAACAATGTTCCAGCACCAGGAGGGCGAAAAACAAAACCTTGCAACAAAAAACATTGGGCATATAACGTAATATAACTGTCAATTACCCAATAAACCAGAATTTATCATGTATGTTTGCCAACTGTTTTGATAATTGTTCACTTCACCTGAATCTACTGTGTGTTCGTTCCTATTATGTTGCCTATTAAGTTAGATGTTTGCCATGTTTTTATTGAGTGTTCTGCTTTTCTAAAGTAGACTAACGAGTAGTCTTGTGTGTTCTTGCAGATTTGGGGTTGATTGCTCTGAGTTTAGGAAATTAAGATCCGTCCAATGCACATCTCCAAGTAGCGGCATCGCACAAAGGGTATGAGCTGACATGCTGCAGTCATGGCCCGATTATACCTCTGAGACCACACGGGGCGGGTCCCCAACCAGTGGGGCCCAATGCATTGAAGACCATCAGTTTCCATCAACTTCCAGCCTTCCAGCAATGGGTTTGATCATTCTCTATGAAAAACAAGATGCAGCCCACGAACCCGAATGCAGTAAAACACTTTTGTGAAACAAGTTATATATTTAAAAACTTTGTATTTTTGAACCTGCTACCGTACCAGTGCACTGTAGACTGTGGAATGTGGAATGGGGTGGAATGCAAAGTGTGGAGCGTGGAGAAAGTGGAGTGTTGAGTGGGAAATCTAGTGTGTAGAGTGTGGAGTGGGGATTGTGGAGTGTGGAGTGTAAAGTGTAAAGTATAAAGTGTAAAGTATAAAGTGTGGGGTGGAAAGTGTAAAGTGTGGAGTGTGAAGTGCAAAGTGTCAAGTGGAAACTGTAATGTGTAGAGTGTGGAGTGTAAAGTGTAGAGTGTGGAGTGTGAAGTGCAAAGTGTAGAGTGTAGTGTAGAGTGTGGAGTGTGGAGAGTAAAGTGTAAAGTAAAAAGTGTGGAGTGTGGAGTGTGAAGTGTCGAGTGTAAAGTTTGGAGTGCGGGGTGCAAAATGTGCAGTGTGGAGTGCGGAGCGTAAATTATGGAGAGTAAAGTATAGAGTGTGGAGAGTAAAGTGTAAAGTGCGGAGTGTGGTGGAGAGCAAAAGCGTACAGTGTAGAGGGTGGAGTGTGGAGTGTAAAGTGTAGAGTGTGGAGTGTAAAGTGTAGAGTGTGGACTGTAAAGTGCAAAGTGTGGACTGTAAAAGTGTAAAGTGTGGAGTGTGGCGTGTAAAGTGTAGAGAGTGTGGAGTGTGGAGAGTAAAGTGTATAAGTGTAAAGTGTGGAATGTCAAGTGTAGTGTGTAGAGTGTAAAGTGCGAACTGTGGAGAGTAAAGCGTAAAGTGTAAAGTGTGGAGTGTAAAGTGCAATGTGGAGAGTGGAGAGTGTGAAGTGTACAGTGTGGAGTTCAAAGTGTAAAGTGTGGAGTGCGGAGTGTAAAGTGTAGCATGTGGAGTGTGGAGTGTGGAGCGTATAGTGTAGAGTGTGGAGTGCAAAGTGAAAAGTAAAAAATGTGAAGTGTGGAGTGTAAACTGTAGAGTGTGGAGTGTAAAGTGTAGAGTGTAAAGTGTGGAGTGTAGAGAGTAAGGTGTAGAGTGTAAAGTGTAGAGTGAGGAGTGTAAAGTGTAAAAAAAGTGTAACGTGTGAAATGCGGAGTGTAAAGTGTAAAGCGAAACGTGTAAAGTGTAGAGTGTGGAGTGTAAAATGTAAAGTGTAAAGTCTGGAGTGTACAGTGTAGAGTGTAAGGTGTAGAGTGTGGAGTGTGGAGAGTAAAGTGTAAGGTGTGGAGCATGGAGTGTAGAGTGTAGGGTGCGGAGTGTAAAGTGTAGAGCGTCAAAGAGTACGTGTGTCAAGTGTAAAGTGTGGAGTGTAAAAGCGTAAAGTGTGGAGTGTAAAGTGTGGAGTGTGGAGAGTAAAAAGTAAAGTGTAAAGTGTGGAGTGTAAAGAGTAGAGTTTGGTGTGTGGAATGTGGAGTTTGGACTGGAAGGTGTGGACTGTGGAATGTAAAGTGTAGAGTGTAGTGTAGAGTGTGGAGTGTAAAGTGTCAAGTGCAGAATGCAAAGTGTGAAGTGTAAAGTGTAGAATGTTGAGCGCGGTGGAGTGTAAAGTGTAGTGTGTGGAGTGCGGAGTGTAAAGTGTAGAGTGTGGAGTGTAAAGTCTAAAGTGCGGAGTGTAAAGTGTAGAGTGCGGAGTGTAGTGTGTGGAGAGTGGAGTGTAAAGTGTAGAGTGTAGAGTGTAAAGTGTAAAGTGTGGAGTGTGGATGTGAAATGTAAAGTGTAGAATGTTGAGTGTGGTGGAGTGTAAAGTGTAGTGTGTGGAGTGCGGAGTGTAAAGTGTAGAGTATGGAGTGTAAAGTCTCAAGTGTGGAGTGTAAAGTGTAGAGTGCGGAGTGTAGTGTGTGGAGTGTGGAGTGTAATGTGTAGAGTGTAGAGTGTGAAGTGTAAAGTGTGGAGTGTAAAGTGTCGAGTGTGGGGTGTGGGGTGTGGAGTGTGGGGTGTGAAGTGCGGCGTGTGGAGTGTGGAGTTTATAGTGTAGAATGTGGAGTGTAAAGTGTGGAGTGTAAAGTGTGGAGTATAAAGTGCGGAGTGTAAAGTTTAAAATATAAAGTGCGGAGTGTAGAGTGTAAAGTGTAGAGTTTGGAGTGTAAAGTGTAATGTGTAAAGTCGGGAGTTTACAGTGTAGAGTGTGGAGCGCGGAGAGTAAAGTGTAAAGTGTGGAGTTTAGGTGAAGTGTAAAGTGTAGAGTGTGGAATGTAAAGTGTAGCGTGTAAAGTGCAGAGTGTGGAGTGTAAATTGTATATAAAGTGTGGAGTGTGGAGTGTAGAGTGTGGAGTGTAAAATGGAGAGTGTAAAAGTGTAAAAGCGTAAAAGTGTAAAGTGTAGAGTGTGGATTGAAAGTCTGGAGTGTAAAGTGTAGAGTGTAGAGTGTGGAGAGTACAGTGTAAAGTCTGGAGTTTAAAGTGTAAAGCGAAAAGTGTGAAGTGTAGAATGTGGAGTGTGAAATGTGGACTGTGTGAAGTGTGGAGTGTAGAGTGTAGAGTGTAAAGTGTAGAGTGTGGAGTGCGCTGAGTAAAGTATAAAGTTTAGATTGTGAAGTCTAGAGTGTAGAGTGTAAAGTGAAAAGTGTGAAGTGTTGAGTCTGAAGTGCAAAGTGCAAAGTGGAAAGTGTAGAGTGCAGAGTGTAAATTGTGGAAAGTAAAGTAAAGACTGTGGAGAGTAAAATGTAAAGTGCGGAGTGCGGTGGAATCAAAAAGTGTACAGTGTAGAGGGTGGAGTGTAAAGTGTAGAGTGTGGAGTGTACAGTGTAGAGTGTGGACTGTAAAGTGTAAAGTGTGGACTGTAAAAGTGTCAAGTGTGGAGTGTGGAGTGCAAATTGTGGACAGCAAGGTGTAAAGTGTGGAGTGTGAAGTGCAGAGAGTGTGGAGTGTGTAGTGTGCAGAGTAAAGTGTAAGATGTGGAATGTAAAGCGTAGAGTGTAGAGTGTAAAGTATAGAGTGTGGACTCTCCGAAATATTGCGCTTGCCGCGCAAAAATCCACACACGACGGATCTGAACCAAATGCTGCGCCTGCCACGCAATATGACGTTGGAGGTCTCCAAAGTGCTGCGCTTGCCAAAAAATGCAACTCATCTTCCGAAAACGATGAAAAGTATTGCGCCTGCCACACAAAATGACTTTCCACACATTTGCAGACACGTTTGCAGACACATGAGAATGTCATTAAGTGCCACACCTGCCCCGCAAACCTCCGCTCCCAACGGCTGGTCACAGGTGCCAACGTCGCTGGACAACTTGCACAAATAGTGGATCCTCCCCGACACCTCCTCTAGCATAGCATCAGGGGGACCCTCAAATTCAGAAAAGGGTGAAAAACCATTCAGCCAATTCGCGCCCCTCAGGGCATCCTGAACATCAAGCTGAAGCCTCTGCCTCCGGTCCAACCTTTGCTGGCATCGTCTGCTGAAGCTTTTCTCCTGGCACACCTTGGGTGGAACAGGAAGGGGAAAGAGGTCTCGTACGCTTCGCGCGGCTCGCAGCTTCCCAGCCCCCCTGCATCTCTGGTCGGCCCTTGCTCATTCCGTGGCCGGGGCGGGAAGTCCCCGACCCGGCCTCTTCTTTAGTTTTGGGGCAGCCTTTGAACTGGGCAAGCCCCCATCGGCAACGGCAGCAGCTTCCTCACTGTAAACTCAAACTCCTCGGCGGCCATCATCTTTGATCTTAGACCTGGCGTTGGCGAGGTCAACTTGCTCCTTGCCTCTCTTGCTGGCCCAGCTGAGCAACTGGGGAGAGACGGCGTCCTCAGGCCCTTTGTAATTGGTAATGTATTGGGCTGAAGCCCAATCAGGACTACCTTTGGCACCGGCTGAATAAGCATCGACGATGGCTCTTCGAGCAAGCGTCTCGAAGGATGCCAAAGAGGCAACATTGAGCTGATTGTAGACACACCCAAGTGAATGGCCTCGATCAGCGTCCTGAGTTCAAACATCACCCGGTCTTGCTCACCAACCTCCTTGCATCTAGCCCATTCATTCAGCCAGGCCGCTTCGCCCCATGTGCTTGATCAGGTGCAACGTTGTCATGGGCCCCTCGTGGGGCCAGTCCTGGAAGGAGTGCTCTGCGCACTCCCTCACTGCATCCTTGAACTCCTTCTGCCTGACACCCTGCGGATCGAAATCAGCGGCAAGCACTCTGACATCCTCAGGGTCTTTGGCCTCTTCAGTCTCCTCAAACTTGGACGACTCAACTTTCAGAGGCCGCTTCAGCTCGTCTAGCGTGGGCAGATCAGTATCATGGACCTGTCCCTAAGCAAAGGCAGGCACCTCCTCGACCTTTTTCAGCCTCCCTCTGACCCAGCCCTGTCGGGTGAGCACCAAAGCTACCTCCTCAGATTCCATGCCCCCGTGACCCGCTGTAACCTCAAGCTCCTCGCCAAGCATCTTCCCTCCTTGTGCCTCCTCAGAGACCCATACAAACCCATTGACCTCATCAGCATTTCCAGGAAGCCCTGCCGCTGCAGCCTGAACCATGATCCCACGAGGCAGCAAAGGAAGGCGCTTGCGAGTGGCAAGAGGGCGCCCCACAAAAGCAGTGGCTGATACCTCCCGTCCTATTTGATCTAAAAACATTGAAGGCACCTGAGCATCATCCGGGGAACCTGCAGCTTTGATCTTTTGGATCGCTTGAGAGATATATAAATGATATAACCTTGAACTCTTCATCGCCCACTGGGTCAGAGAAACGATAAGTGCTCTCTCTGGACCGTGACCAATAGTTGAAGGTGACGCCACGGATCCTTACCCTTGAAGGCCCATCATTGAAGGATGGGCCCAACTCTTCGAATCTAGCAACCTAAATCAAGTGTAAGAATATAGTAGCTTATTTGTGTGACCATTGATGGGAATACAACGAGACGCTCATGCCAAACATCACCATCAGTGAACCAAACCGCCAGGCTCCTGCCAACCAGGAGGCCGGATAGCTCCTCGGCCCTGGCGTCTCGGACTGCCCCCGCGGACAGACTTAACAGGGGGGTGCATCTCCCCGCACCGGAAACCCAATGGCCACATTACCGCATCGTGCCATCGTCATCCACTGAGCATATATCAGTCTGCCGACAACAGACAACCTTGCCACTGCGCCTCACACCCACGGTGTGCAGGATGCCCACGTCCTGCTATGCTTGGGCAACCCAGTGACAGATTCATTCAGTCTTCTCGCTTTTAACTACCATATTATATTGTTATGGTTTTGTAAATTATATATATCATATAACAATAACAATATTAATAATAAAAAAAAGTAATAATATAAATAAAAAAATATTAAAAAAAAAAATAGTAATATAATAATGATAATGATAACGATAATAAATGAAAAATAAAAATAATAATGATCATAAAAATAAAAAATATTTATATATTTTTTTAAAAATGCATGTTATTGCACATATATTTATGTTTACTACATATATATATATATATATTTGTATTACAGTATAAAATATAAGTTGAATGGTCTGTTCAACAGCGCGCGTTTGTAGTATATCCCACCATCATAACCAATCAACAGGAATGTCTTCAATGGTGCCGGGGAATGCCTCAGTGGTATGGTAGCTGAGACACTTTGTTGCCTCCAGCGGTTTTCCGCAGTGCAAGGCCCAGACACCGCGTTGCCAGACGGAACCACGAGCGGACTGCAGTCCTCGTATCCCTGCATAGCTTGGGTATCCTTGGGTAATTCCTGAAATAGACATACAAAAAAATCTGGAAAAGCCTTGGTTTTCCTAGGAACATGATCTATAAAATGGTGGGTTTTCCACTTCTATCTTTGTTTACAAGAGTCTAATTACTGGACATGATATGACTTGAGGATAGTTTTTGTGGCCTCCCCTCGTGAATCCTCATCTTGCCCTCGCAAGAGAATGAAGAAAAATGAATATATAGAGAACCCAAGCTTAGATACCCTGCAAAGAATTATTGAGCTGTGGAGGTTACGCCGCCGATTGGCTAAATATGTCTATATATATATATATACATATATATATATGTCCATTGACAGCTTAGCTGGTACTGAAATACCCATCCAGTTTGCTTGCCCAGGAACCATATGGAAATCACCCGTCGGCTAAAAAACAGACTAGAACATAGCAGCTGTACTTCATCAGTACTTTCCAGCAAGTTGTGGCCACCACAAGGGAAAGGATGTTTTTAACCACTGGATTTATGTGCGTTATTACTATTTTCAGGTGTTTATAATTATCTCATGAAATGATATGCATCTCTATTTTCAGACCAAACAATAATTATTCTCAAACAGAGATGGACTGCGGAAAATGCTAGGCTGCCAAACAACCTTCCCATACAACCTTCGTTTAAACCAATGTCACAGCCAACAGCCACCGCACGTTGCATGCAAACGCGGGGTATTGAGCGATGCACAATTCAACAATTTGAGAAACGCAGGGTTGTAAGGCCACTTGAGCAGTGTTCGAAACCCTCTGTCAATCCATTGAGCCCATTCCACATGGTTTCTGGGTGGTTTAAAATCTCAGGGGAAAGGGATCATACTATACTGGTTGGTTAAGAACGGGATTGTCAGAATGGATTATCATGGATTGTTATGGATTATTAATGATTATGATACAGTAGTCTCCAGCATATTGGGTACGAGTAGTATATATAATCACCTACAATCGTCAACCAACAGCGGTTTTGAGCACTGCTCCCTTGAGTCTGACTACAACTTGAAATCACAAGACTCTGGCCTCATACATCTTTGGGTATATAGATGCAGCTGGATACAGCGAGCGGCACTAAATCATTACTGACCAAAAAAATAAACATCATTCATTAGCATCACTTAACAACATTAAACATCATTAACATCAATTGTCAATATGGAAGAGCATTAAAACATCATTGAACATCGTTAAATGATATGCAAATTTTATCCAATCATGTCTATCCCTGCGCTTGAAAAGCCCCTCTTTCAGGTAATGCCCCGGACACATGATGGGCTCACAAACATAAGGTCAGTCGATCCCCACCAAATTTTCACATTAACATGTGAGTTTGTCTGAAAATGGGGCATACCCCCAATCACAGTTATTTAATGAGAAAATGATGATTGACCCATGGATTTAGGGTATCCTATGCTCAGACAAACCCATACATATCAAACAATTCAAAGAACAAACTTTCCGATCAGCACAGATTTTGCATATTGTTGCGCCAATAGTTTTTGTCCAACATCAACGCTGACCTCTGAGTGACAAGTGACGCGGTTCTAGCAGATTCATGTCAAATGCATTTGAATGGGTTGAGTGAGGCACACATTGATCCTCCGTCAAAAGGCAAAAATACATAAACATTTGGGAGCATGAATTGTGGCAATCACGTTCGGTCAGAAAAAAAAGCCGTTTGGTTGCAAAAAAATCCAAAAGTTATATTCCCGAATGCGTAGCAAGGGTCCCCGTTTCACTCTGGGGGTCTGGGGGTTGAGGGTGTGTTCGCTCGACGTTGCGTTTGTGGCCGCAACCGTCCGCAACCGTTCGCAACCGTTAAGTCGTTTTGAAGCACATTTCGAAGTCAAAAGTGAAAAAAAAAAACTGACGGTCTCAGACCACCTTTGGAAGTTGAGATGATGAAAAAGTGCACGCCGTTTTGGCGCGAAGCACATTGAAGTCAAAAGTTTAAAAAACTGACGGTCTCAGACCACCTTTGGAGGTTGAGATGTCGAAAAAGTGCACGCCGTTGCTGCGCGAAGCACATTTCGAAGTCACAAGTGTTCAAAACTGACGGGTACGGAGCACTTTTGGACGTTCAGATGTCGTTTCGCGTGGCAGGCGCAAGGGATTGTGCACCTTGTCAAAAGGGAGCAAACTGCGAGGGGATTGTAGCATTTCCAAAAAACCATGGCAGGCGTGGGACATTTGAAGAGGATCTGCAAAGATGCATGTCGCGTGGCAAGCGCAGTACAAGAGACATGCTCATCAGAGATGTTAGGGGGTCAGGGCGCTGATTTCCTGAGAAGGGTTGCATTTTGGAGCATCATATCGTCAGGTTTGCAAAGATGATTTTGCGTGACAGGTGCGGCACTTCGTATGACCTGGCATCACTTTTTCGTGGCAGGCGCAGCACTTTAGACAGATGGAGTGGAAAAATCGCAAAACCCATTGGTACCAGGCCGCCAGCTCTGCACTCAACTTTCCATTTTTGAAGGAAGTCTCGCAGAATCGCTTCGTTTTTGATGTTGTCAACTTAGAAAATTGAGGAGGCCTTGCAGAATTGCTTCGTTTTTGACATTGTCAAGTTCAAAAATTGAGGAAGTCTCGCACAATAGCTTTGTTTTCAAACGTGCAGAAAGATAGATATAGATGGATCGATAGACAACTACAACTGCACTACTACTTCAACTACAACTACAAGTACAAGTATACAATGCCACAACTACACTAATTACACCACACTGCAGCTACAACTACTACTACAGCTACAGCTACAACTACAAGTACAACTACATTACACTACTTTACACTAATTACGCTACACAAGTTACACTACACTACACTACAACTACAACTACAACTACAACTACAACTACAACTACAACAACACTACAGCTACATTACGCTACACGAATTTCACTACACTACACTACAACTACAACTGCAACTACAACTACATTCTACTACGCTACAACTACAACAACACTACAACTACATTACACTACACTAACTACACTAACACTACAACTACAACTGCGATTACAACTGCACTACGTTGCACTACACTACGCTAATTACACTACACTACAGTGCATCTACAACTGCAACTACAACTACACTACATTGCACTGCACTACACTAGAGCAATTACACTACGCTAGGCCACACTACAACTACAGCTACAACTACAACTACGCTCCATTACACTACACTACAGCTACAACTCCACTACGCTACAATTACAAATACAATTGCGCTACACCACACGAAATCCAGCATTTGTGGGTGAGGTGACCCTGCAACCACTGCAAGCACCCCAAAAAAACACAACTCCGACCACCTTTCGGCCCATCAGTGGATTCGCTCTGCCATCCAAGCATCACAACAACTCACCTCTCCTATAGTGTCCTATCTTTGAAACTTCCGCCACCGCCTTGTGCGGTACTACTGGTATTTTACCAGAACTTGGCTATCCAGCAACCCCCTTCCTGTGACTCTTCACTGTATTCAATCGTATTCTTATCTAATGGTACAGTATTTGATGGTATTTGGAGGTTTCCTAAAATATAGCTACCCCAAATCATCCAAGTCATTATACCATGACTTAGTCTTAAAACCCATCGTGACTTGGGAGTACCCCCATTAAATATATATATATATCCATGTTTGCTTGCTGCTAATCTCTGGATCATGCCGGGCTAGCTATATCCGTTGCCTGAACCAAAGTGGTCGGTGCGCAATTCCCAAGACGTCGGGACGGATGGAGTTCTACGATGAACGGCACAACGGCACGATGTCCTTTGGGTAAACATGGCAAATCTTAGAGACGTACTGCACAATGTCATTAAAAAAATACACGTATTCAAGATCTTAAAAGCATGGGAAGACAGTATCCGCAAGGTATAGCTGCTAGCTAACGTACGGTATCTATATACGAACTGGTATTTCATACTCCCTCCGGGGCCTCGTGGTCTGTGGTCTGGCCCGCCCTCCACATATTTAAATGTCGTTACCGTAGGTTTAGATACAGTAAGAAGGGAAAACAAGTTTTTTGCTGGGTTTGAAATATGCCAATATGCTTTCCCACATTTTCCCACATAAAATTTCGAAAACAGGTTCACGGCGGGGTAAGAGGAAACGTTGGAACAGCCATTTTTCCTCTTGGTCACTTGTCGACAATGGATTTCAAAAATTGATGAACAGGAGGGGCCTGCACGAGTAATGCATCATCTTGGGGGGTCAACAACAACAACAACAACAACAACAACAACAACAACAAACAACAAACAACAAACAACAAACAACAAACAACAAACAACAACCAACAAACAACAACCAACAACCAACAACCAACAACCAACAACCAACAACCAACAACCAACAACCAACAACCAACAACCAACAACAAACAACAAACAACCAACAACAAACAACCAACAACAAACAACCAACAACAACAACAACAACCAACAAACAACAAACAACAAACAACGAACAACAAACAACAAACAACAAACAACAAACAACAA
This sequence comes from Cladocopium goreaui, assembly GCA_947184155.2. Lineage (NCBI taxonomy): Eukaryota > Dinophyceae > Suessiales > Symbiodiniaceae > Cladocopium > Cladocopium goreaui. Next base: position 38,303 of record CAMXCT020006722.1, on the reverse strand, counting down.
ACAACAAACAACAAACAACAAACAAACAAACAAACAAACAAACAAACAAACAAACAACAACAACAACAACAAAAAACCAGAAAATCAGAACAGTAAACCAGATCAACGACAACAACGACAACGAGAAGGACAACTACGACTGCAACATCATCATCATCATCATCATCATCATCAGATCAACCACAACGGCAACAGCAACAGCAATTGCGCACATTTCTTGGTGGTGCGAGAACATCATAGCTGGAATACTCTCCGGCAATCAAACTTAGTTCGATTATTTCTCATCAAACAATCTGTTTAATTACGGGGATTTCCCAGCAAGGCTTGAGGGGTACAGCTCACCATCCCGAATGGTCGCCCTTGTCTGTCCGGTGTCGACGGTACGCTGGCGACATGTTTTGGAAATCCGCACACTGCAATGTCACCAGCAGCGTTGCTGTCCTACCGCGGTGATATTGCGGTGTCCTACACAATACAGGCGTGCAGTGACTGGCTTTTTGACAGGTCAGTGCCAGATGAAAGGACAATTTTTTGACAGCAATTCGTGCTCGACCTGGTCTCGTTCAACCCTAAAAACAAGGATACGTATAATAGGAGCCAAGTCCAACAACATTGCCCTCAGAACGGTCTGTGTGAAAAAAATATTGACCAGCAACCTACTATTTTGTGGTTCCAATTTTGCCAGGATATCAAGCAGCCACAGTTTCTTTGGAAGTTATTATCCTTGATACTATACAATACTATACATACAATCTTATACTCATAGAATTGGATGATGGGAACATTTACAGGAAACCCCTATATTTGATGGTAAAAACCATGGTTTCCTGTAGATTTTCTCTTAAACCAATCCATTGATATACAATTTTTACATAAGTATCGTATAAATCATAGAAGCCCAGAACCCAATATAGTATAATATAATTCTATATAATTCTGAACCTCCCCAAAAATGGAAGTGTTCCCCTCCAAACTCTCCAAATTCGTCACTGCCACCAGTTGAGCTTCGCGGAGAATTGCCGCCCAAACCAGGGGCTTGACCGGCCTGGCCTGGGTGTCTATAGCGCGGTGGCAACAAGACCAATGGGTGTGGCATTCGACGTACTTCACAGAAGTGTTGGGAAGACAGGGAAAGGGTCCAAGAAAAGAAGATCCTAAGCATATGATCCCTCTGAGAAGGGTCACTCACTCTTCTACTATGTATAATTTGGTGGTTTCAACTCCCTCTGAAAAACATATGCGTGTCGTTGGGGTTGGACATGAGCACAAGATAATACCAAAAAAACATAAAAAATATAATATGGTATAATCTAAAACCACCTCTGTTTTTGTGGGACGTCAAAATTCAAAAGCCTCACCGCTCCCTTGGGAGATTCTGGAGCTCTCAATGGATACCTGTCCCCTTGACATCTCAATGGATACCTAAGCTGATCTTGGATACCTGGCCAGCATCAAGATGGCCCTATTTCTGATCTGAGATTTCGAAAATCCCAGCATTTTTTGCCAAATCCCTGCAGTGAGCTCTTGACTTCCTCAACAGAGGTTTTCCGAGTCGATAGGGTCATAGCCTTCACCCGGCGTTGACAGTGACCCCATTGCCAAGAACTATCTTTCTTTTTTGATTGGGGTTTCCGTTCTCAACCGCAACATTGCCTACTGTCAGTGGGTGGAGGCTATGTCTAAGGTATACCGTACAAATCCGTATAATGTATAACCCAAATAGTCATCTTCATAGGGAAAATGATGATCAACACATTGATCAACGATTCGACTTTGGTTCTGATCTCCCAAGATCAAATGCCAAGCTGTCCTAGTGCACTCCGCGTCAAATTACCACGATTGCAAGAGACCACCACGGATACGGTTGACATAACGGTTCTAACCGGTCACCATACTCGCGGCTGGAACTTCAAAATAGCACAAGAGGTAATCTCACCGCAAAACCAAACAAAAAGCAAGCTGCTGATTTTTTTGGAGGGATAATCGGATACCCCCCAGTCCCCACAGAAGACTTGGAACACTGCGGGAGATCATGTTTCCTCGATTGACTCGATTGGCCGCTCGGGTTTGGATTAATTCAGGTCCTCAAATTCAGTGAGCAGAGGCTCCAACTATTCTGCCAGTGAATCTGTACAGTGTGTGGGTAAACTGATTTACATCTAGGTTTACTGTATATATTCGGTAGGTTTTTTTTTTAGTGGATATACCTTTAGTATCCTTCAGTTAGATGAGGTAATTACTTATAAAACCAACAAACATGACTGGGGGGGCTTTTCCGGAAAAAAATACATGTAGGATTCAGAAAATGGCACAAGTGTGGCACAAAGGTCTCCATTTCCACATTCACACGCAGGTTGAAGACTCGATTTCTACGATCCGACCGATTCTCCGCTCTGACCAGCTTGCAAGTCGCTTGTGTGAGCCAACAGTTTCACCGTTTCACCTAGCAGTATCTGCAGCCGCAGCACATGGAAACTATGACGATATGATTGAAATTTGTGGATTGCTGGAAGGTAAAATCAAATGCCAGCGCGAGAGTGAACCAATGCATGATTTGTTGCACAGCAATTAAACATGCGGAGCTGACACTGGCCATGTTCAATGATAACATCACGGGAAATTGGGTATGTCATATGTGTTGTTTTCATCTTTTTTCCAAAACATATCTAACATCAAACCTGCAAAATCACCCAAATCCAGTGATTTGTGCCCCATCAAACTTGCATTTTTTGTCCGCATCCTACCCAACTTTTCTGCAGCTTGCAACCCTGCCTACCACAACTGCTGGATTTGTTGCACACACGAAGTGATGAATTGATTCTCTGTATTCATGGCCAATCTTAGATAGCCAAAAATGTCAGTACCTTCCAGTAACCCGTCAACGCAGGCAGGCGTGAAAAAAAAACAATGTTCAAAGCAAGCAAACAATGCTTCCTATAAGGTTTTCCACTACCCTCTGGTAATTTAACAGCTTGCTATGGGAAAATTGTGCATTTACTTCTATGATTTTACCTCTTCAAACTGTTGATTCCGATGTCGCAAGCTTGAAATCATTACCAGAGGGTACATCTCCATGATTATCCCCATGATTATCCCATAATGTTAGTTTACTGGCAGCGAATTCTCTGAGTTTACCGTGGTAAGCTGGTCATTGGTCTCAGCTCCCTGTCCCGCCCTGACTGCTGCTTGATTCATCCACAGGATTCGCCCGTGACACGTGTGGTACAGAAGACGAATATGGGCCCGGTGCAGGTGGCGGGGCAACCTGGAAAGCATGGCTGGGAAGCTGCTTGGGGCTTCCAGTTGCCCTGGCTGGAAAAAATCCCTATTTTTATAGAGGGTTCTAGTTCTAGCTGGGAAAATCATCGAACTAAAGGTGATTTCCCATTGCCACGTCTGATTACTGGAGGGCAAGCGGACTACCCAGCAGTAACCCCAGCTGCACCCCCGAAGTGGTGGCCCATAGTAAGCTAGATTGCTAGATTGGTTTGTAAACCCAGCGAAGTAGGTATATAGTTATATGATTTATATATATTTATATAATCATAAACCCTAGTTGGCCCTAGTTAGATTGTTTGTAGAGCACCTTAGCTAATGAACTGGCTTTTCAATCTATTTTCTGGGATTAGGGGATCACATGGGGATACTTGGGCAAATGGGTTTGTCCAAAAATGGTGAGATACCTCCAAATGGCTTTATATAGTAGATTGATAATTGAGCATCAAATTTAAGGTATAGTATTAGAATAAAATATTTATACGTATGTATATATATATACAGTATATGATGATTACATGTGCATTGTACACCTGGACCATCCACACCGCCAAATAGGATCAAATAGGTAGGTGGAACGGTGGAACGGTTTGTGACCCTTTTGCTTTGGAGAACGACCAACACGAATGCCAAACAAGCCAGAAAGAGCAAAAGGACAGAAATATACAGAAGTGGTGTGAAATGGGACAGTCATGACAGTCATGTCCATATTGTAACATCAAAATCGGGACTGGAGTGAGCGATGGCCTCTAGGGAATTCCCCAATTTGATATTCAAAATTTTGTACCACTTGGGGAGACGGTTCTGCATGGTAAGAACCCCCTCCCCTTTTGGCTGAGGTGCAGTTCCTCTGGAGTCTGCCAGCAACATGGACAAAGTCCTGGAGATTTCATGGCGCTGGAAATGGCTGGAAGATCTAGATATATACCTAGACTTAGACCCTCCGTAGCCGTAGCCATAAACCTGACTAAAAGTCCCAAGTCATAATGGGATATAATGGGTACGTATATTGATTAGCACATGTTTTGAGGTACTTGGAGGGTCTTGAGAGGGTCTGAGTATATTCCAATCGATATGAATATGCCCGATAATACACCCTAGTTGATTAAACTATATCTAGTTGGTGTATCTATAAGTAATCATACAGCTATTAAAATAAACCTATATAAAATTATATAAAAATATATTATATCCCTAGTTCATCCAAAGAGTTGAGCAACCAACGAAGGCTTCCCCTAAGTGATAGCCACTTAAAATCTGCTATGGCTTGACATCAAACATGGACAAGTCCTACTGGGGGGTGTGGGCCCACTGAGTCAATGGGCGAGAAAACAATCTGTTGTATATGATATGGGGTTATAATACATATATACATATATATAATACATATATAATCATATAAATATTATATAAACCACCTACCAAGTAGGATGCACATCCAAGTATCCTCTTTCCGATGCCGTTATGGAAACGGTACTTGTTCTTGGGCTTGCTTGCGGCGAGTTGAAAGGGACACGTTTCAGCAGGGAATGCCCGGGATCCTCCGAAAACCGCTGAAACATGGCTGGTTGGTGGTTGAGTGCAGCCACCCCTCTGAAAAATATGAAAGTCAGTTGGGGTCGGGTTACTATTCCCAATACCCTCTGGTAAACTAACATAGCAATGGAAAATCACCATTTTTAATGGGAAAACTCACTATAAATGGCCATTTTCAATAGCTATGTTAGTTTACCAGAGGGTATATGGAAAAATAAAAAATGTGCCAAACCACCAACCAGTTAAAATGTTCAAGGGACAGAAATGTCCTGTTTGAAGGAGTTGAAATATGTCATGTTCCATCGTATCATCATATTCCACTAAGATCCATGACACTAATCTTTTGGGAAATCGAACATGGAGTTTGGAGATCTGCCAGAAAATCCATCGGCTTTGAAGGGAAAGCATCTATCAATAGGAAATTGATTGTTTACACTATTGAATTGCTGGAAGGTAAGTCCCTCACCTACCATCATGTTTCGTGCTTTAGTCCCTCTTCTTGTGGCTCCAAGATGCATCAAGCCACATTTCTGTTGCCGGTTGGTTGGATGATTGAGCACCCAAAAGAAAGGGACAACACTTGAAACCACCACCTCATCATTGGTTTACCCTCTGGTAAACAAACATAGCTATGGAAAATCACCATTTTTGATGGCTAAATCAGCTATAAATGGCCATTTTCAATAGCTATGTTAGTCATAACCAGAGGGTACATCATGTTACATCCCTTTTTTGGTTCACATCGATTCATCAACAGGTGGGTAGATGATGCTGCATGACACCACCCAGTTCATGCCCATTAAGGCTACAGTACCCCATTTTCAGACAAACCAATAGGTGAAACATGGTGAAACCACTCACCGGTGACATTCACTTTTAAATCACCGTTCCAAATCGTGTCCTTTGATTTCGAGGTCGCGGGGGTTCAAGGTTCAGGGCAGCCAGGTTCTTCAAGGAATGCCTCGAGCTTTAGAAGGTCTATGGCAATATGGTATGATCATCCCATGCCATGGGAATGCCTCCAAATTTAATATAGGGTTAGAGTATTATAGAGTGCTTGAGGGAGGGTCATCAATCCAGTTTCATACGGATTCTTATACAAAATATGTAAAATATGAATAACATGTAATAACATGTAAATCCCTATATGATCTGGCCAATGTACTTTAGATCTTATCTCGTCACCTCGTGTTTAAATCGCTTACCTCGTGAATTTAGCTACCTCGTTAAATCGGCATTTTGGATTTAACCGCTCGTTCGTAAAGTTTTTGTTGATGTTTTTGCTCAGAGTTCCCACCAGCTACTAGCCATGTGCGTGGTTGTTGCTTCTCGTTCTCAAGACGATGTGTGGAAGAGGGGGGTGATGAGACGTGGAAGGACATGGAAGGACATCATGCGGTCCTATGCGTCAGAGCATTCTATGTCAGAGCAGGGCCGACTGACGACCAGGAGCACATGATCGCGTTGGGCGACTCCTTGCGGAAGCTGTGCATGGCAGAGCACGACGGCTGCACGAGGACATGCTTTGAAAAGGAGGCCGGTGCTGAAAAGATGAGTGAGGAAATCTTCTTGAGGCACAGCTTGCAAGACAGGGAATGGAAGTTGGGAAAAAACTTTTCGGAGGCTGATTTTTTTTTTGGTTGCGTCTTCAGTTTGTTACGGGCCAAAAAAAAACATGTCTTAATCAGCAAAGTTTTTCCCTGGGTTGGCAATTTCCACTGCCATCCCCTATAAGCTCATGAGAGCCCATTAATATCCCATAGACTCCTATTTGAATCCAAACACTTTGCCGATGAAGAAATGTTTTTTGGGCTCCTAACAAATTGAAAACACAAAAAAAAATGTCAGCCTCCGAAAAGTTTTTTCCCGACTTCCATTCCCTGTCTTGCAAGCTGTGCCTCAAGAAGATTTCCTCACTCATCTTTTCAGCACCGGCCTCCTTTTCAAAGCATGTCCTCGTGCAGCCGTCGTGCTCTGCCATGCACAGCTTCCGCAAGGAGTTGTTCAAGAATGGGACCGCATGCCGCATGATTTCCTTCCACGTCTCATCACCAAGTGCCTCCGTCTTCCACGCTTGAGAACGAGAAGCAACAACCACGCGGATCGCTAGCTGGTGGGAACTCTGAGCAAAATTGCTGCTCCAAAGATTGAATTAATAGCAGTAAAAAAAAAACACTTTCCAGGCTTTGAAAAGATTTTCCTCCTTATTTGATATGGAATTCACATGTAAGGAGCTACCTCGTCAGATCGAATTTAGTTAAATCACCTTGTTAAATTCAAAAGGTCCCCTCGCACCTCGGCTGACCTCGCTATACATTGCACAGCTATGATGTATATATATATAATATACATATAACATATAACATATACATATATATATATATATATCCTTATTATGAACATATGGATAATCACCCCCCACAAGGTGCATCTAACCGGCTTGACCGTGGCAGAACTCGATCCGAAATATATAAATAACTGTGGCTTAACAAAAAAAACAATTGGGACCCTCCAATGATGGACTTCTGCTAAGAATGACGATTTTAAAGGTGGATTTTGGGAAAACCTAAGATGGGGGGATTTACACAACATATTCTGGGCCTACCAAAGTTGGGCCGTAAATGTCTGGAGCAGTGAAGTCCGACGTTGCAATGGGCACATCCGCTGTCAGCTTGAGCATAAGTTAATATAAGTTGTAGCCAACCAGATGGGATTCCTGCTGTACTGTGCTTAGCTTCTTCAAAGGTGACCCTTTTGAGGCGATTAAGTGACCCTGTTTAGGGTTAAGTGACCTCGAATTAATGGTTGAAAAGGCTATGTAGAACCAGGAATATAGAATTTTTGGCAACATTCCAGATGGAGGTTTTTGGGAAATGAATCGGTCGTCCAGGACCACCAGGACCATCCAGGATCCAGCCCCTCACCAAATCTCTCACCTCGGCATCTCCATGTTCTATTTTGGGAAACAGTCGCGAAGACCCGATTTTCAAACTCTCCAAATTCTCCGAGCTGAGCCAGACGGCGCCAGGCAGCATATCATGATTACCATGGTGCAAAACTTGATGATGAAACCTCCTTGGGACATGATGGGACATGACTGCAACACGATAATCAGATTCTTTCAACTGGGAGATGATACTCCCGCAATAGAACATTCCAGACCATCGATCTGATCCACATAGTTCTGTAATTGTGCATCAACACGAATCAACACTCCAGCATGACGACCATTCTGGCCGAGCATCGGGATGTTCACCAGGGTACAAATGTTTTGACCCCTATGTTTGACCCATGTTCATATCTGATTGCGACATTCAACGATTGGGGTGCTGCTTGCTCCCCCTGCATGTCTTGATGAGCGAACCATACTGTAGCGAACCTTGTGCATAAGTCAACACTGACAAGAACAGCATTATTCACATCCTCGTAGACCACATTGTATACATACGAAGTATAAGCTCTGCAACTTCCTAAGGGGTATTCTGACAAGACATTTTGAGCCAGACTTCAACGAACATTTCTTTCAAGGGAAACTTGGAAAAACTCTGAAACCAAGGGAGCATGTGTTTCGAGGGAACATGTGTTTCAATCATATTTTTTGGATGGATCAACACAAAGTATAATTATGATTAGAATCCATAAAGGTGGTATAATTCCACTAATCACCTATATATCACCTATATATCACCTATAGGGCAGTTGTTCACATCCATAAATCCCAGCAGTAAATCCTGAACTTCACCTCCCGGCCTCGGCCGTCTCAGGCCTGAGATTCAGAAAGGCTTCAATTTCCAACATATATATATATATATATGTTTATATCTATATGTATATCTACATTTATATTTACATTATATTATACTATGTTATATTATATTGTAATATTGTGTTGTATATTATATATATATTATATATATTAGAATAGGATTTTACATTGATGTTACATGTTTTTCCCACAATTCTATATTGTTCGGGGATATGTCAGGGGTTTATCTGGTTGGTTTAACCGTTTAACCCTTAAAATGGTGGTTTAACATCGTTCAACCATCCTGAAATGGGGATACATATGAGCTCCCGTCAAGATCCTTTATATCTCAGTAGTTGCTATTATTGATTATCGCTTTTTGTGGGGGGCCCTATTGCTTTACAGTGTTTCGTGCACATCTCTGACAAATGTGTTTCTGAGACGACAGTGGTTTTCAACAATTTTGACTCTAACTCATATTAATGCATATCTAAATATGCAGATAGCTATACATAGCTGACCCGGCTGGTGGTTTTAACCATCTTGAAAAATATGAGTTCGTCAATTTTGTCAGGATGACATCCCATATCTTATGGAAAATAATCCATTCATGTTCCAAACCACCAACCAGTATACATAGCTGATATAATCCAATCATTGATGCAATACATTCCTCCGTTTCGAGTTGGTGGTGCGAGTGCCACGATACTGGAGCAAGGGATGTGCGTAAAAAAAAAACTGGATTTGATAGAAACCAAGACACAAAACACGGATACTTTGATACAACACCTGCCACAACAATTAAATAGGTAAAAACAGTTAAAAACATGTAAATGTTAATAATGAGTAATAATGTTAATACCGAGAATTACACAAAAAAAACGGATGGTTCAACTTCAATGCTGAAAATCACATCAAACTACCCTGGTCCATGGTTTCCATCCCTTGCACCTGGAATAAAACCTGGAAAAACGCAGGGTTTCATCCCTGGTTTTCATCCCTGCTGACCATGTCGCAGAACGTAGCATATTTGTTGTGCAGCCGATAGCACTAATGGGTGCTATAGAACCAAGAAATCACAGGAAATGATGGAAATGAAGGATTTGTGGACCGTGCTACCATCCATGATATATTGCTGCACACATTATGATACAGGAAAGCGCGAAACTCATGCGACTTTTGAAAATCAAGTGCTCCCAAGCTATTTTCAACGATTCCCACTAATCTGGGCACGACTTTAGCAAGGTACCCCTTAAAGGAAAGTTATCTGTTGTGGGACAACACGTGTTCCTTCAATTCCTATCAACCCATCAATCAACCTCCACGGTTTATGCGGGCTCAAAATAGCGAACCCAAGGATGAACGACCCCACCATATTAAACCAGGATGCCAGGGGCTTGTCTCTACTGTCATATATTCCATTCATATTCATAACGTTTTTAAATGCATAGATAGATATGATAATACAATACAATATATTGTATCATATTGTCACATTCCAATTTCGCAATCTCCAAATCGTAATTCTGTGGGATGCATCCAAGCAAACTACGTCTATTAGATCTAGCCACCAGGAAAATCCTAGTTACTTAGTTAGACTGACTAGTTATAGACTAGTTGATTCCCCATATAATTCCCCATAATATATGGTTGATTCCCCATAATATATGGTTGATTCCCCATAATTCCCCATATAAATCCATATAATTCATTATAATTCCGCATCATTCTTCATTCCTATCCTTTTCCTCTCACTGTCACCGTCGCTGTCATGGCCCCCATCATCCCATATCATCCCATCGTAGCAACCGGGCAGCGTATCGATGACCTTCACATCTTCCTTCACCTCGATGACCTCCTCGGGATGCCACTTAAGTAACTTTGTTGTGGGTGGTAGATGTCCTAAACATCAACGGGGATATAATATGATATACCCTCTGGTTATGGCTAACATAGCCATGGAAAATCACCATGTTTAACAGGTAAACCATCTACAAGTGGGCCATTTTCCATGGCTATGTTAAATAACCAGAGGGTAATTCTCAACAGATATTTAAAGGTGAAGTGATGTTGTTCAAAAATCCCCAAAAAGGGCCATTTACCAACCCCTAACTTAGTCATTTACTGGGGACATGGGGTACTTGGAGGTGCAGTTCCAGTTGTAAGTGGATAAAAATGGATAAAATCTATCATGTGCTTGAGAAACTCCCCATTTCACTTTGTAGCTTCGGTGTTCGCTCCCCATTTCATCCATTTCATTGGGAATTTCTGGAGAATTATGGATACCCTTAGCTCTGAACCGCTCCTGACCGCTCCGAACCGTATATAACCATAGGACCATAGGGTTTTTTCTAACACAACTTGTGATGGTTTATAGTCAATTTATAGTTTATAGCCATGAATACCCATTTGTAACCTCAACTGCACCAGTCGTATAGTGGCTTCATATCATGGATTGGTATTCAAGAAATCCATCGAATCATCGTCATTCGAAATCCAGGAATGAATGGAGCAAGAAACGACCATCCCAATTTCTATAGCGGAGCTTGATGGCACCACATTACGAAAAACCAATAAAAACCATCCACCAATCTGGGGCAAATCATCTCGAGCCCTTCTCTAGCAAAAACACTGCTACAGTACCCACTCGGCAGGCAACTCCATTTAGTCATTACAGCCAAGCTCAAACTTGTTGTGTCTGTACCTTTTCGGAACAAATGAGTACAAAGTATGCAAATATTGATGCAAATGTGCAATGTTTGATTCTGTTTGTTGAAAAACTGATGTAATTGTTGATTCTTTTGTCAAAAATGTTGATTCTTTTGTTTTCAGTACAGTAAAATCAACGCAACCTCTGTTGTCAAGTCAAGGCGGGTAAATTGTCGGGATCCCAGCTTCAAGTTGCCCTGAAGATGGCAGTAAGTGTTCGGGTGGTATCCATCATTTCTGAGGCCTGCCGGGTGATATGTTTTTGATGCTTTGTGTAAGTTCTTCAAACTTCAGATCTTAGGTCATCCATCTAAAGCCTAATGCAATGTGATTCCCCATAATTCCCAAATCCGAGTCCGTTTTGGCATGATCATCCAATCCTCACCCAAAAAGTATGTCAAATGTTTGAACAAAGCAGATATCTGAATATATTCTGAATAACTCTATACAGTATACCAAAAAAAAAACATATCAAATCTATATCATTCTATATCTATATCATTCTATATCTATAGAAATCGAAATCGATCGATGTTCCAAGCACCATCCCATCCCTGGGCCTCTGGGCCTCCCCTGGGCCTCCCCTGGGCCTCCGCACACTCCCCGCGCCCGAATCCGCGCCGGCCTGCGGCGCCGAGTCCGGCACCTCCGCCGTGGCCGAGTCTGGTGGCGCCTGACAGTGAGGGACAGTGAAACCATGGGATAACATGGGGATAACATGGGGATAACATGGAGTAATTTTTGGGTTTTGTTTTTCGGATGAGTTCATGATTTATCATAAATTACCATGATTTATCATGATTTATCATGATTTATAAGTGTTTATGAGGATGGGATTTGAAGACATGTTGGAGAAATCATGATGATATCAAGAAACATTTGGGAAGATAAACCAACATGAATCCAAGATGCACTATCCCACAAGGTCAGGATTTCACCACCTTCTGAGGGTTTGTTTTTGTTTGCCAGCTGCATAGGTTCATGGTCCCCAAAGTCCTGAGTCTAACCAGTTGGCTTTGGTACCTAAAAGTGGAGATTCAACACCCCACAAATGGCAATGCTTTTCAGGAAAATGAATGAACATGAATCTGGTTGGTGGTATACCTTCCCCTCTGAAAAATGATGAAGTGAAAGTCAGTTGGGATGATTTTTCCATTCCCAACTGAATGGAAATTCATAAATTTCATGTTCCAGTCACCACCAACCAGGAATGATTGGCTAGTGGATTTCGGGGCGCCCTATTTTCAGACAAACACAGTTGACCTTCCGAGCAGTGGAAGTAAATCCGACATGGAAGACAACTCATAAATTGATGGTTGGTGAGCATGGAAAATCCAAGCTCATGAATTATGAAGATCCTCAGTATAACCCCCTATTTGTTCCGTCAACCAACCATCCTTATCAAGTATCTCACCACATATTTGAATATATTTGATTGTTAATTATACAAGTCATCAAGTCAAAATAAACATAGATCTATCCCAACTAGTGGGCAAACCCAATAATTATTAAACCGTCCCCAATAGAGGTTCATGAAATTGGATATATCCTATTTAAAGGATGATGTTTATAATTGTTTACATGTATGAGCCCTAAATTGTTGCTTGATATTTGATGGTTCATTATTGGATGTATTACATTATCGCATTTATCTGGGCAAAACAGATAAAACAAATGGACCTGAAAAGTTCGGCCATTTCATTAAATATGATAGTTACAGATAGCTATGGGTTATATTTGTTATAACATAGTTACAAATGGGATAGTTAATATAGTTACTATCCATATAGTTACTATCCATAAATAGTTAATATTACAAATAGCTATGGTTAAATGGGATAGTTACCACTAGCCATACCCAGACTGTCTGACCTCCGCCGAGGTCATGGCGTGCCAGCGTCGTTCAGACGACGCGAAAATTGGGCTTTTGGCTCGAGCCCAATCTCCGCAGGGCTTTTTTTCGGTGGTAAAACGTGGTAAAAAAAAAAAAGGGTAAACATCCCATGATTTTTCAGGAATATATGGAATATATGGAATATGTACAACTAATATCAACATATAGAAAAACTACAACCATCCTTTTGGTGGTCGATTTCGGAACCATCCACTGTTGGGGATGTCAATGATTTCATGAGTTCCAAGATATCAAAATATGAATGCACACAGCCCGAAACCCTCACAAGGGTTGGGTCATCTTTACGAACAATTTGGATGCCAGGGGCCCGAGGACCCCAAAAAATGCACTGGGTACACCAACAAAAATCACATTCCCATTTCTGGGAAAATATCCTCATCATATCCCCATGATACCCTCACACCTGCGGTTGTTGAACCGCACATGGGAACATCACCAGCAATGTCGAAGGGTATGGGTGTGGGTGACACAAGGGGTGACACAAGGAGGTTTCCTAAAATGGGGGTACCCCAAAACCATGGATTTCAATACTATATAAAATGGTCTAATTTTGGATGATTTGGGCGTACCCTCATTTGAGGAAACCGTCAACTTGTTGGGAACCTTAGGACCGCAGAGAGAATGCTCGGGGCATGCAATTTGGTTTTCAGTGGTGTGGTTCAAGGGCAAATTTTGGGGTTTCCTACAAGTTTTCCCGGAAAACCAGTTTCGGAATCTATGCTACCTCCATCACTATTTCGGGGTCACCCGAGTGATCCCCCTAATCAAACAGGGTTTATAAATCTGCGCCTGAAATCCAAAACGTTTGAAATATTTGGATCTCTGAAGTGTTTGAACCTTGCCGCTGGGGTAGTTGTTCTAATAGTTACACCATGTTACGCCATAACTATCACTGCAAGGTCGTCAAAACTGAGTTTTTGGCACATACGACGAATACTAATTAATACCCATCCCCTTCCCAACCAGCATCAGTTCCCACATGCTTCGGAGTACTACACACCACAAGCGCACCGAAAGATCAGGAGACTGCCAAGAAATTAAATTCCGGTTGATGGGAATTGACCTAACATGGCCTAACAATTTGAAAGTACTGTAACACTGTAAGCACCTGCAAAAATTGGGCTGTTTATGGTTGTTTCCTAAACAAAAAAGCATTAGATGTGAACTTGGTTCGTCCTTTGACTGCCAACTCAGCCAGGATACCGGCAGCTGTTGTTGTGATAGTTCATAACTGCTCACCCTTAAACAAGATACGTATTCTTCTCGGAGCCAACTATTCAATCTGTGAATACAATTACCAGCACCACATATTACCACATATTGCCATGTTCAAGATTTAACAGGTACTAACCCATCTCACTGTCACTAGTTCGATGCATCCACCATAAATCCGACAGTTAGCCTAGTGAAATAAACCAACTGAAGCTTATCGGACTATCGGGGCCCTTCCTGTACCCTTCCTATGGTTGCTGGCTTATGGTGCCACGGGTTACTGTTCACCACCATTCCTTGTGGTAGCTACCAGCTTCCAGAACGAAACCTCACTCCAATTCATAAAGGCAAGCGAGATTTCTTTTTCGGGACACAGCCGAAAGCAAGTGTCAAAATTTGCTTGCTCAGTTTTTCGCCTGAGAATGTATAAATCTATCTCAATCACCGGGTTTGTTTAGGGGAACAGAAAAATCTTACCACCGGTCATTAAAAGTGACGATTTCTGGCAAAATCGACAAAATCATTCAACCACAAAAACCATTCAACCACTGAGAGGGAATGAACATCTCATTTACCAGGTGCTGAACACGGGATTGACAGCTAGTCGTCCTGACCCATGACCACTTTACATAGTGGTCCACAAATGGGTGATTTTCCAGCACCTATGGGGTGAAATTTGTGGAGGATAAAATCATTGGTTCCACAACGAGTCATTGTGATACAAATGTGGGTGTGTCTGAAAATAGTGTACCCCTAAACCCAATGGTTTTGCTGATCATTATCCCTATTAAATGGCTATTTCATTGGGAATATACCCTATTTTCAGACAAACCCATGTGTACCCATTAGGTATCCCTAATGTATCCTGGACAGCATCATGGCTGGGAATGGATTTGATCACAGACATCCTGGATGTCACTCATCCCATCTGCGTCGTGCTTTGATTTTGGTAAATGAATTAATTTAAGTATCATCTTGGGTAGGGATGGCACTAAATAAAACCACAAATCAGGGATTCCTCATATCAATGGATTGGTTTAAGGTATACTCTGTAGGAAACCACGGTGTTTGCCCTGTTTTTCTAGAGATTTCCTGCAAATTCTCCATACTTTCTCAGACCACCAATGGCAGCGCCGAAAAACGACATCCAGTGCCGGTCGTCGTGAAGCAGTTTCTCGTTGGAATCCATACAGGGCAATTTTACGGAGAAATCAAATTACCCACCTGGTAATCAAAGGTGAGTGGCTGGAAAATCCCCTACAAATGGAGGTTTCGTGACTAGTTTCTAACTGGCAACAAACTAAAAAAATATTCTACAATGTTGCGTGGGAATCCTTACGATAAAACTCCTGAGCATTTACCATCATTTACCATCATTTACCACCGAAATAACTAAAATTGACCCAACGAATCGTTGGAAAAGTAACAACAACATACATCAAACAATGGCATCCACGGGTTTTTGGGGCTGCTGGGTTGGAATCCTAGGACAGCCGGATGCCATTGATCACATAGCAGTTCCTATAGTTATTCTGGGTGATTTCTCAATCTTCCCTAATGTAGAATATCAATGAATATCATGTGGATAATAAGTGGCTTATGAAAACCAGTGGATTCCGAGGAGAAAAAACGCCAACCGTCACCGAACTGAGAGCTACTCGACTTTTGCGCGCACAGATCGCCACCAGGGTGGGTGAAATGAGAGGAAGATTCTGTCTGCAAATGATAATAATTCACTAACCCGAAAAGTGTGGCTCTATTGAGTAATTCCCAGTACGAATCATTATTCATCATTATTCCAGTGAGGTCGCAGTGGCGTCGTTATAGTTTACCCATGTTTACCCAGAATATTCTGTCTGCAAATGGGTTTCTCTGAGAATCGTGTAATCCAAGTGACGTCATTTTCATGGGGATAGTCGTGATCCATTGGAATTGGAGGTACCTCATCATGGTACCCTATTTTCAGACAAACGCTTAAATATGGAAAAACAATCCTAGTGCTGACTAGATGTCATCCATCACATTTTTCTCCATTGGATTCCATTGGATTTCTTTTTGTGAATTGTGGCAATCGCCACCTTTTAGTCACCCTGGCACCATCCAAGCAGACCTAGAATCAGCCGAGTATTGAAACGGCCAATGGCGTGCCCTGCCCAGGGCACCATTTTGGGTATTCCACGGTCATTTTGCAGGGCCGATCTGTGCAGAGAGGCTGTGTTCCAAACCCATCCAATCACTGGATCGGAAAACCGATTGATGTCTCTATCCTCAGCCAAGTGGTTTTTCAGGAGGCAACCATTTAAGATTCCAAGAGTGATCAGCTGTTGATCACATTTTCTCCAGGAGATTGTGGTCCTATGCTATGGAGCTGGCCCTAAACCAGCCCTAAACCAGTCTCACCCATCTCAAATCCCGCAAGTTGTGAATCATTTCCTTACAACGTAAGTGGTTAATAACATTTAATAACTAATATAACTATATCTCTATAGATACCACAGTATAACCCAGTCGTATGTGGACTATCCCCAGCAATGTATGGGTTATTTAATATATGCGGGTAGCATAGTCCATGGTGGGTTTTAGATGTTTTTAGTATGTTTTTGTCGAGATGTCCATTACAGCTCCCTTGCAACTCTGCACAGGCGACCCGGGTAGCGACACGGGTGGCCGCCGGCAGGGCGTGTCTCAGTTCAACTGGCCATCTGAAAAACCAAGGAGGGGCATTCCAACAGCCACACCAGGGTTTATGGCTTATATAACTACAAATATATAACGACAGTATTCATGGGGTTTATATGTTTATATGGGATTATAAACCAACAAACATCACGTTTGGGGGTCCCACCTTGTAACCACTGATCTGCACGGCCAGTTGAAGTCAAATTGGTCCTATTTGAGACAAGCCCTGCTTAGGGCATTAGTCCATCATGGTGCCCGGCCGGGCCATCAAACTTCCAGGCATGTGACAAGGGTCTGAAGGGAGATATCAGGGAACAACTCTTGAATTTCAATCCCCCATGAACATAACCTTTCTCTGGTCGAGTATTATTCAGCAGTTCCAAAAACGTGTCCAAGCAACAAGAGTAGAGAAATGTGCCAAACCCACCAATCAACCGTCCCCAATTTGGGTTTCTCAGATTTGCTTAAGGCCCCAAAAAATAAAATATCACCCATAGATTCCCCAAATGCTGTAATTATTTCCGTTGGGAAAGTCAACAAATCACCGACTAAACAAACCCATGTGACAGTTTGCTGACTTAAAAGTAGCCCATAAATGGATGATGTATGATGATTTACCTATTAAAACTAGTGATGTTCCAGATCGCAAATGGTGAAATTACCCACTTACGTGGTATAATGTGGTATACCATAGCCCTTATTTGGGATGATGTAAAATGACACGCCGGTCCGTAAGGAGATCTTTCACTGGTCCCAAACCTTGTCCACACCCGTTAGGACGACGCCCGGAGAAGACATTTTCGCATAGGCATACCTTGGCAGGCGACACGTGCGATATATAACTGCCCAAAGAAACACATAGTAACCATGCAATGGGTATGCTCATGGGAAAATAATGGGGGGTATAATGGATATATGATATATAACTAATCATTTAGATAACTTAATTCCTGATGCAATCTATAGACCTTATGGGCTGTATAATGTGATGAACAGATTGTGGTTGGCACTGCAGTTTATATAATATAAGTGTAACTGGCGTGTAAGCTGATCGAAATGGCTTAGGATTTTTAAGATGTTGCCAGACTACATGATTAATGACCGATGCAGATTGAGCAGTGCCCAAAGGTTTCTACCATCCCTGCAACTATTGGTTGATTTCCGTATTATGGAGCAGAAGAGACACCATGAAACCAGTTAGTGTAAACCAGGATTCAACCAGCAAGGGTCTGGCCTGAGCATTGCTCAAAGTCTGCAACTGGAAGTGGCAAAATGATGCAAAGGGAAACTGTCCCCCAATGCTGAAATGAAAAACAACAAAGTGTCCGCAAAAGTAATATCACAGTAATATCGTTGAGGGCAGATGTCTAAAATATATCTAAAGCTTGGGCACCTAAAGCGCTGTCAATTGAAGTCTTTGTGACACCATCCATGAATAGAGCCTGCAAATAAGGATGTCTCTAGTCAAAAAAGAGAGTTTCATGAGAGTTTCCTGCCGTTTCAATTTGAGTCCACTAGCCTGAATGTATGGTTACTCTAAATTGATGGTGAATGAGATTGTGGTCTTTTTCCATAAATGTTCAATCAAACAGCTCGCTGGTGAATTCAGCCCCAACAAATACATGGCTCATCAACCTTCACCCATGTTGTCCCAATCACAAATAGCTTCTACTCCACTTTACCAAGACCAAGAAAAACGGCAGGTATGTGACAATGGCTCCATACCACTGGAAAATCAACCCCGGATGATGAGCATTGGGGCTGCTTTTAACATTCAGGTACCATTTGGCAGCAAGCGACACAACTTTTTGGGGGTATCCAGGGAGTCTACATCCAGGATTCACATGTAATATTCTCGCCCGGATTAGTGCCCTGCCCCATAAATTGGATTCTGTTCACCCACCGAACTACTGTAGATAATCACAATCAAGCCTATATAGTCAAAGTATGTCAAAGTTAAAGTATGTCAAACTATTGATACATCAACTTAAGCTAAGGGTCCCATCTTATGGTACTGTAGTCATCAACCCACCTCCCTGAGTCAAAGGGACAGGGACCAAAAAAAACACGGTCTACCTCGGACGCTGCCGGGATACTCAAAGATGAGGAATCCGGACATCGTGTCGACTTCACCCGAAATTTCCCGACCCAGTTTTGAAGATCTTTTTCTTTGGAAACTTATTCCATGCGTGAAAGGGATCACAACCAACCCACAAAACCGTGGTATCGTGTAGCTCACATCCAAAAAAAGAACGGAATAGTCGGCATTTAGCTTGTGGTGGTTGTTTGGGATTTTATGTTGTTGCTTGTGACACTACTTTTTTTTTGTTGACACATCCCCAAAATGTGCGCCATTTGCAGCACCTTTTCCCATTGCTGGTTTACACATATACCCTATTGAATGAAAAACAAGTCTACTGGGGATCACATTCCATTTTCAGGAAATGAACGCAAATATAAATATATATATATACATATTGTATATATATACTGTACTAATATGTGAACATAAGCATCAACGAGTCTTACTGTATGATGATCTATTGGCATCTGACGAGGAACATCTCAACCCCTCGCGTGAGGAAACGATGCCATCGGACGCGTCAAGTCACTGGCCTTGGAGTGAGGCTGATTTGACCATGAAAAATGGAGATTTAAGCATGAAAAATGTTGATTTTATACCATGTTGAAACATCAACAACGGAGATTTCTGTAAGCATGAACAAATTGGTGATTCTACCATCAAGAATTGGGGTTTACCATCAAAAATGAAGATATGAACATCACGGTTACGGATTTAACCATGAACAATCGATATCACATCACGATTTTAAAGGCTTAGTAGGTAAATGATCGAACGAAATGGGTTGTCTAAACCATAGCAAACTCTTGAAATTATCTGAGGATAAGGAGGTTACCTAAAATGGGGGCACCCCCAAATAATCCAAGTCATTAGACCATTTTAGTATTGAAAGTCATGGTGAAATGGAAATCCACCATTTTAAGAAACCTCCGTATATAGACACCGTGATTGGTTAAGTCCTCCAATTGCTGCTCGACTAGATCTTTGGTAGTTAAATCCATTAATGATACGTATATCAATTTATAATATATATATATATGTTTTATATTATGTATATTATATATTATATCTACTATATTATAGATTAATAGAGGATATCATCATCAAATCCCCAGTTTCTATCATCCCCTCTGGGTTCCCCCCACAGTGCGACAGTTGCGCAGTGCCATGGGAGGAGAGGCTCCGCCGACGCAGACGCCGGGAGCCATGTTAATGCCTCAGTGAGGTGGAGGAAAAAAGAGGGGAAAAAACGGAAATGGATGGGAAATGGTAAAGGCATGGTGAACAAACATATGGAACAATTATGAACAATGATGGATTTCACGTGACAAAAATGGCCGATTTCATGGGGATGTCATTCCGCGTCCAACATGTCCAACATCAACCAGGAAGACAAACATGTTCAAAAATCATCAAGAATGATCAAAAATGATCAAAGCATGTCATCCTCCAACTCATTGATTCGGTGGGGCCAAACTTCGCCACGACTCCACGGTCCGGTTGTGATTTCCTGGGCTCACCCCCACCTGGAGAGGCCGCCTGACCACCGAAAAAACATGGCATGGTGTATCCTGATTCTTTCACACATAATAGATCAATGAGATGGGAATCTGTTATATATATTGAAGATCAAGGAGAGAAATGGGCGGAATCATGGAGAGTCCAATAATTGATCCAATTTTTAATATGATTTAATCATAATAATCATATACAATTTTTAATATGATTTAATCCAATATAACACAGTAATTCATGATAATTCACTAATGGGAAAGTAGCTGAAACTTGCAACCATGATGAGCCGCTGAGGTCACAACGGTGACTGAGGTGACTGGCATGCCCCGAAGAGCCCACATCTTCGAAAAGATGAAGATTCCACGATGGGAAAGCATTTCAGTGTCCACCAATAAAAATCCTCAACCATCCATGTCATTTTCATGTTCGCTCAAAATCATGTTGCCTTGTCATTTTCAGGATCGCATCAAAAAATGTCTACGATATCAGCTTAAATTCATCCACTCCAACCCCCGCCTGGGTCATCACACGCGCGGGGAGCATCCCTGGAATGGTTCCGATCCCCTGCGGCATCGTCTGTGCTGCCACCGCTGCCACAGCATGCTGCGGCACCGGGGGAGCCTAGCGGCTGGGTGTTCGGCAATTCGCGAAATCCAGGATGGTTCCGTATGACAGAATTGATGATTTGGACATACTTGGGATAACGGATAAAGATATGGATGAAATTATGAGTTGTGGAAAATTTGTTTGACTCTTCTTGTGGCATGAGAAAGAGCTTATGTTACTTTACCTGTGAGACTCTTGTTTTTGATTGAAGTCCCTTGGTTCCTCCTGTCTCTGATTGATAAACCTTCAGGGTGTGTTGGTGGTGTGCATAGGCCAAGGCTGTGTCTAGATGAGGAACTTACAGCTGGATAGTGGCTGGGTCTGACGCTTTTGGGCGTTTTTTTTCGGAATCCACCAGTGTCTCATGTTGGAGAAAAAAACAAGCCACAAGAAGTCGTTTGAGGTATGTAAAGTTTGATCGTGATGTTGGGCATCAAATGGAAGGGCCTGGCCCTAATCAGCCCCAATCAAAACATGCCCTTACGGCAGAACCAGGTACACTATGGTTCAGCAATTACCCGAAGCAAGACTTTGCGTGAAATCAGTCGAAACATGTTTCAAAACATAATGGAACATAATGAAATGCGCAAAGCCTACTCGGGGATGCCCCCGGAATCGTAAGTGGGTCGCATCACCATATAAGTTGGAGAGCTGTCTCAAGGAACCATCCCAAAGATACTAGCCGTTCCGATACTATAACATACTATAACCCTCATAACATCTTCTAACATCTTATAGCATCACTTATACCTGGACTATCCACACTTCGTCCACCTGTAGAGTGCGAGTCATCAGCATCTGGCATGGCTGAGATAAGCAGCCAAACATACAGAGGCTAGAGGGTTAAAACCATATAGCAGGTGCAAGACCCACCATAGTGGGATACAATCGGGATATATATATATGATATTATATGAGGATAGAGGATATATATATATAGATAGCCATATATATACCTGGATTTGCTTGAAGGGCCTACCCAAACAAAAGCATCAACAAAAACTATGAATTCACCAAATTATGGATTTCCCATCGGGGGAAAAAAGAAACACCATTAAGCAAACCCAGGTATATATTGAGGATGGTGGTATATTTGGGATTATTCGGGTGTGTTCATCTCACTTATACCTGTTTTCATGGTGAATCTTAGATACCTGGCAAAAAAAAATGCTGATTAGTACATTTGATCATTGATAGCAAAAGAATGCAACAGATTGAAAGTACTAAAGTAATCTAACCAGTTGTCATCGGTTACCCAGTTGTTTGCCATCGGCAACGAGATGTACATCCACTCTGCCGCTTTGGGTAACCAGTGAACATGGGTGATCGGTGCTAAACCTGACGATTGGGAGGGCCGTTTCGCCAGCCATCTAGTTTTTGAATGTTTTTGACAAACCCATATGTATTCCACCCTGTATGGTTCGTCATTATATCCCATGATATTCCTAGATTCTCATGATAGCAGCAATCACTCAAAAGGTGTGGGTTTTGTTGAACAACAAATGAAAATCGGGTATTCCAACAACAAATATGGTCAGCTTGGTAGACAAGAACCGCTTGTACAAACGAACATATCGTTAAAGAAATACTACAGTCACATTTGAAGTCCAATCAATGCACTCACGCACTCATAGTTGCATACTCCTATGACCAAACAATGTCCGTCCAAACTTGTTTCCTAGTGATCACCATGATGTTGACGAGAAGGACAGTGTCGCTGATGCTGGTGACCCACTTTTAGTTGGAGGCAGGCAGCCGCCACACGCCCAGTCGTGACACGACGACAACACGCTAGACTTTAAAAGCACAAAAATAACACGGTGCGAAGCTGAGCTTTCTGTTCCCAAACATCGACTATAGTGACTATAACGACTTCTGAATTGGGGGAACCATAAATATCGCGGATCCGAAATAATCCAATCATAAAATGTAGGGACTTAACTTACAATCACTCATGCCACAAGCTTTTAAACACACCTTGAACACAAGCGACGGCCATGATTTTGGAGGTTGAAAAGATTTTTATTGTGGGATATTGGGGGTAAAAAATCATTGGGATTGTGGGATACTTTTTTGGATATTAAATTTTGGGTACACATTTTTGACCACTACACTCACATTTCTGATTTAGGGCCGCTTCAAAAAACCGCCTAGTTAGTTGCTAACAAAGGCACCGGCGAGACAACCGCCGCAGTCTTGTTTGGGCTGGTTGTCCTCGCATTCCAAATGAACTTCAGCAAGGTCTATGCAGGAATGACGACAGGAAAAAAATCATTGGGGAATATTGGGGAGAATGGGATTTGACCATGAAAAATTGATATGTAACTACCAAAAAATCGGATTTACAGTAATAGATAATTAAATATAAATATCTATGTTGACATCATTCGAACTCCTGATCATGTTATTTTGAAGCATCTTTGTCCATCGACTAAGTCAAAGCACTCTGTATATTCCGAAATTTCTTCGAACATCCTTCTACGTTGCCGCACATCACCTGTACACAAAATGTTCACAACCAATTCATAATAAACCAGTCGAGTTTCAGTCTGAGCACGCTGGATTCTGTCTTCGAAGAGGTTCCCAATTGGAAAACCACCCATCTTCAAATTTGAATGATCCAAACCCGAAAAGTGAGAAAAGTGAATCATGATGAATCATGGACCGTGTAAGAGAAGGTGCAAGACAATTTTAGCTAAGTAAACTGACTACATCCTGCAAGAGTCAAATGGCATTAATTAAGTTTCCTCATTGTCATCTTATTGAATGCTCCGGTCACCAGCTGGTCCAACCCCCAGTCCTAAATGCTTGAAGTGGGCTGCCAATCTGGCGTTGGTTTTGACGCGAAGCAAGCGATGGGCTGGCCCACGTTGGGCATTGGTATCCCAAGATGTTGGGAGATAGTAGCCAAACCTGCTTGAAGTCTTTCTGTTAAAACATGTTAGAACATGTCAAAACATTCTATGAGTTGGAAGTGGAAACTGTTTGAGACCTAGGGATCCATTACAGGGCTGCAAAATGTCCAAGAGAACTGTAATCATGCAAGTCAGATTGAAAGTACAGCTTCTTGTTGGTTGGGGCCGCCATCGATGTTCGCTGCTTCGCTCTTTTGATGCTTATACTATACGATATGATATACGTCGCAAGATGACGACCAACTAATCCTGATCTTTAACATGCCTATAGCATTTGTTCATTCTCCATCACAGAGACAGAGTAATATGCTTGTCGGTAGACATACAGAACAGAACATGATGCCTTGAGAATTACGTCATCCCAGCTGGACAATTTTACTATGGCCTGACTACCGGAGCTCCATTGTGGTTGCTTTATTCCATCCAAACGTGATAGTCAAATCCAATGGGTGTAGTCCCATTGGGTGCTAAATATCATATATATATATATATATAAATATGTGCTGCAATATATCATATACATACATAGTATATATATATATATGTATACATATTATAATTATATCATATATCATAGAGGACTCTCTCTGCAGCGAGGAATAATATATATATATATATCATATACATAATATATATGATGATTCATGTGTTCACCATGACATCCCATGACATCCCAGGACCTCGGCCGCACCGGCCGGCGCCTGGCACATCATGCCGGCTCCTGGAGTGACATCAGCCGTGGAATCCGGGAGTGACATGCAGGATTTAATGTGATTTAATGTGATTTTATAGTGATTTAATGTGATTTAATGGGATTTTATAGTGATTTAATGTGATTTAATGTGATTTTATAGTGATTTAATGTGATTTAATGGAATTTTATACAGTCAAACGACAAACTCATGCCTAACTCATGCCTGGGTCAAAACTTGCTAGTAAATCACCATGGAATCGCTGTTTCAAGAAACTCATGCCTAAGTCATGCCCAAATATTAAAACACCATGGAATCGCGTATGTATAAGAAGAATGTTTCCACACTTGGGAATGTTCGCAAAAAATCCGTCTACAGTTGCATTCTACCGTTCATGTTTCTGGGGTTGAGAAATACTTGCCGCTTCGGTCCGCTGACTTTTTTCGCTTTGCTGACTCTTTTCGCTTTGCTGCTCTCGGTCCATCAGTGGCTTCGCTCTGCCATCCGTGATTCACAACAACCAACCTCTCCTATAAGTTTCCTATTTTTGAAACCACGACGTGCCGAACGACGTCCGAACGACGTAGCAAACGACGTCAAAAAATAACAAGAAAGGCTCTCTGCCCACCCGCCTGTGGAACCACATAAGAAACTAAAACCGACACGAAGACACAACAATGACCCTTCTCACCTCCATCTCAAGCAACACGCTGAAGTGCCACAATGCCGCGTTGAGCACGCAGTGAAAAGTGAAAATGGCTGCCGCAGCACACTGGAAAGAAAAAGATAGAAAAACCAACTCATCGCTGCACTCACATCCAGTTTGACTTGGTATGGAAAAGGTTACTCTTGATGCTAAACACAACCTAAACGCAAGAAGTATTAACAATATGGAAAAGGTACTCTTGATGCTAAACACAACCTAAACGCAAGATTTATTAACAATATGGAAAAGGTACCCTTTATGCTAAACACAACCTAAACGCAAGATTTATTAACAAAAACTATTCCAAAGACCAAATCCAACAAAACATTGCAATTCCTATGCGTTTTAGTAAAAAGGCACGACTTTTCAAATCAAGTGCTCCCCAGCTATTTACGATGATTTCCAAATTTTAGGCACGACTTTAGCATTCCACTGTAGTGATTTAATGTGATTTTATAGTGATTTAATGGGATTTAATGGGATTTTATAGTGATTTAATGTGATTTAATGGGATTTTATAGTGATTTAATGTGATTTAATGGGATTTTATAGTGATTTAATGTGATTTAATGGGATTTTATAGTGATTTAATGGGATTTAATGGGATTTTATAGTGATTTAATGTGATTTAATGTGATTTTATAGTGATTTAATGTGATTTAATGGGATTTTATAGTGATTTAATGTGATTTAATGGGATTTTATAGTGATTTGATGTGATTTAATGGGATTTTATAGTGATTTAATGTGATTTAATGGGATTTTATAGTGATTTAATGTGATTTAATGGGATTTTATAGTGATTTAATGTGATTTAATGGGATTTTATAGTGATTTAATGGGATTTAATGGGATTTTATAGTGATTTAATGTGATTTAATGTGATTTTATAGATTTAATGTGATTTAATGTGATTTAATGGGATTTAATGGGATTTTGGTAGTGATTTAATGTGATTTAATGGGATTTAATCAACTAATATCAACTATTTATGGGGAAAATCATGATTTTCATGGGATTTTATAGTGATTCAATGGGATATGGGATATACCCTCTGGTAAACAGCCACATAGCTATTGCAAATGGCCATAGAAGTAGTGGATTTACCCATGAAAAAAGGTGATTTTCCATAGTTATGTAAACATTTACCAGAGGGTACTATAGTTGATGAAGGCATGGACCGGTCCATGTAATTAGAAAAAACAAAGCGATCAGCTTGAAATCGGAGTCAAACCTGGATCCAGCAATGGCAAGATGTGGATTTGAACCACATGGATGGGGATTTACCAAGAATCACAGGGAACACACTGTGATCATATAAGCTGCTTTTCAAACCTAATGTAGGCTGCACAACATCATAGTCATCATGCCCAATTCAAAAAAACAGAAGAGGGATCCGAAATGAAAAATCCCCAGAATCGCAGTATAGCGTGTAGCCAGACTCAAAGACCACGAATTGGGCAATGTTTTCTTGCGGTGGATCCCACATTTCATCTTTTTTGCAAATGCGGTTAGTGAAGGCGGTACAGTACATCTACATATTCATATGATTTCATAATATGCAAAGACATGGACCTGGACCTGGAATGACATATGTCCAAGACATCTAAAAGTGAGAGATATGCAGCACCTTGTTGGTTTCCTGCAATGAATAGTAGACTGTGGGTTTGGGCGGCAGTCAGTCAATACGTCTCAATCTTGTACAGTATCTATTTTGTTGTCTAGCCTGATGTTTGGAACCAACAGCATTCCACACATTCCACTGCGTATTGACTTTCTGCCGGGGATTAAATTCTGCAGACTATGTTTAGAAACAAACTGTTCAGGGGATAGTTCTGTGGGGCTTCTTGAACTATCAAATTGCAGTGGATCAAACAAACAAAATGCATTATTGTTTTTGATTGTTTTGGATGGTTTCCACATGTCAGCTGCTAGCTGAGGTCATTTGAGGTTGCGCTCGAATTGTCCAGACAAAAACTCATAAGCCATGCATGCTATACCCCTATATCCTATGCAATCCCATG
Organism: Cladocopium goreaui; assembly: GCA_947184155.2. Classification (NCBI taxonomy): domain Eukaryota; class Dinophyceae; order Suessiales; family Symbiodiniaceae; genus Cladocopium; species Cladocopium goreaui. The sequence goes on along the minus strand of CAMXCT020006722.1, from coordinate 10,690 downwards.
AAATGTCGGTTTGTTAAAAACGGTACCACGTAAGTGTGGATATCATTATCAACCAACCGCGCAGAGTACTCTGGCTAAAAGAACATCAAGACTCACCTGAAGTCGGTCGGCCAATGAGGTCGATTTATCCAGATCACCCACACAATTTTATTGATCATGATGCTAATAGATACTGTATGTTATTATTATGTGTATATGACGGTTTGACAAAATGTCTTTTCCTGGTTTGGTTGATAAATCGCAATTCCTTGCATGCCGCTTCTTATTCGGGTCTTTAAAACCATGACGTACCTATTAATAAATAATCTGAAACCCTGAATCTTAACATTCATGTTTGAAGCCGTAGCTAAAACCTGCAGTAAATGCTAGTGCGCGTCTATATGAAGTGGGTGCCGCTGCTAGTGATTAGTGGTGGAACTGGAATATCTGCAGGGCTTGTCGTTGCCTTTGCTCTCACTGTTGCTTGTGTCAAACAGACAGGACAAACTAACTACAAGTTCTTTGGTGGCGACCGCGTCACGGGTCAACCACAGCCGTTTTTTGAAACTTTTGCTGGCGCATTGCTAGCGGGGATCTAGCAGGTAAAATTACGTACAAATTCGCAAAATTGAGCCACAACCTCGAAAATATAAGAAAATTGTTGAGTAGCACAGAAATTCACGAAGACATCCTTAGGTTTAAGGAGCTAAGAGATACATCATGACTTTTCTTCATGTTGAAATAACAAGCAGACAGAAACACAAAAGATAAATCTTGAACATGGGAGTGAAAAAACCACTAGCGCAAACCTAGCGGGTTTGCTAGCGCTGCCTTGCAGAATTGGTGAATTTAGTTGCGTGCCACCTCATAACGAAGAGGAAAAAACACTAGGTCCACACTAATAGTCAACAACTAGTACAAAACTTCTGTCAACTATTTTTGGCAAATGGTCATCTCAGTGTGTATCAATAGTTAATAACATGTTTTTGATCTGGTAATTGAATCGATATAATATAATCATATCCACCATTGATAATAGACATCATAGGTAATAACAGTAACAACCATCAATAACAAACAAATATCATCAGGTTGCTAGCTATTAACAGCTATTATATCTGTTTGTCAATTATGTCGATGATATATTCTCATTTTGATGGCTATATTATGGAGTATAGATGATTATAGTACGTATGTCGATTATTTATGATTATCCTGTATATAGATTATGTATGTCTCTTAATAGTCATTACCACACAGCTAACCACACAGCTCTTATGGGTCTTCGGGCCCCTTCCGTGCTCCTGGCCCCACAGTCATGGAACCACCACCAGGACCTGGTTTGACTCAGCGGAAAATTAGGGATTCAAGGCTCTATCTATCAGGGACTCAACGTCATTAAACCAACAGAAATGGGAATGAAGTATCAGAATTGGGAAAATCTCACTTTAACCAACACAATGTGCTTTGAAGCATCGAAATTGGGGACTTCAGCATTGAATGGAGCTTAATAGTCAGCCGGACCAGCTTTAGCTTTATAATACTCTGTGGTTGGAACTCTTCAGTTTTGCTCGTGAACGGGGTCAATACCTTCTGGATGATTATCTGTGGAGGGTAAGTGCTTGGTAGCTCAATGTGTTGTCGTCTGTAAGTTGGCAGTAAGCATTGTATTAACAAGCAAAATGTCCTCCACTAATATCACTTGATTGGAAGAGGTCAGACCAACACTCCCTATGAATTGTGTTGAAGTTTTGGGGATCCATTTTGGAGGCCGAAATTGCAATTTACTCTCCTTTGTCTAAGCTGCTCATAATGTACTTTAGGCGTTCTTGTCTTACAGATGCACTTCACATCTTATGTTCCTGTGTTTTACATGGTCAAGTACAATTTGGTACCATATAATTATTGTGTAGGTCCTCTCTCCTATGTAATTATGTAGTAAAATATGCCCCGTGAACCATTTATGTCTATAATATATATATATACACAATATGTATATATAATATATGTATATATAATATATATATATATATTATATATATATATGTGACAACCCCCCGTAGACATGCATTGCAACTTGCACACGTTGACATTAACCTCTGTCCCCTATCATCATTTCAATTCCACTCATGAACCCCAACAAATCATAACGGGTTTCTACTTACACCCATGCTTACTGACTATTCATAGCCCTATATAGTTCATTATGTCGCATCACCAATTAAATAATTATTGAGCTGATTCATCCCCGAAAATTCAGATCCAGATCCCAGTGAATCATCATGAATCCTCTGACCATGGCCCTATGGGATCTGTCATTTCTGTCACCATTTCAAAACCCAAAACTTGCCCAGCTTCCACGCGATGGTCCTGAAAAATGACCCTCTCCCGGCGCACCTTGCACCGTGCAGCGGCCATTGGTGTGAAACCTCCCACACACGTGCCAGGGCGATGATCGATCAACATGAGTCATGACATGGAACGCCTGAGCAGTATGGTAACCCCCAAAAAGATATGAATTATAGTGATACATCTATGATCCAGTGGGAAACCTGTTACTAATTGTTACTACAAGTAGTTGTTACTCCCCAAAAAACACACTGGGAAACCTGGAAAAATAAAGTACATAGCTAGGAGTGCCACTCTTCGGCATCTTTTTGGGGGTTGCTATACACCAATTGACATCACCAACTGTTGTCCTATGGACATTTTTAGGGACCCATAGATTCTTCTTCTGATTTGCCAACCAGAACTTCTGGAGGGGAAAAAAACACCAACACAACTGAGATCCCTTTTTGTGGATTGATGACCATCTCCCAGTGTAGGTTTTGAACCCCATCCATCTAACTTGACCATGGCTCATGTGCCGTCCTAGAAAAACACCGCCACTTCCAAGCGGAGTGCCTTTTTTACCCAGACCTTACATCAAAGGAACACTCTGATCTAAGTGGGATTTCTACATTACTGGGGCATTGAGGGTTTCATTTTCCCAGGTATGATGCAACAAAAACATAACCTCCAAAAAGTATGCTGATCATTTCCATTTCATTGGATAAATATAGGTAATCCATCAAAAAGGTCTGAAACCATGAACAAACAGGGACAAATTTGGTACATTCCTGGAACCAAAACAGCCAAACAACCAGAAAGTAATCGTGGTTGCCAAAGTTCCAACCAAACATGTTACGCACGGAATCTGAGTATGAAAACAACGAACCAAATTCAACTGAAATGACGATGAATAATTACGTCTAACACTGGAACCTCATTTCCAATCATACTAAAGCAAGATTAAGCATCTTCATGTGGGTGTGTTTGAAAAAGGACTACAGTACCCTGAATACCAAAGAAATCAACGAATTACCATCAATTACATCAATTACATCAGTTACCTGTTGAAATGGCGTTGAGGGTGAGTCCGCTGTTTTCATACCCATGGTTTGTTGATTCTCTCCTATTTTTCCCTATGGGTGGATCTGAAAACTCAGACAAACCCCTTCCCGGCATTTTGTTGCTTCATAAAAAACAAAAACAACAATACAACGTGTTGATTAGACAATCATGGCCCATTTTGGATGCATAAAAATTCATTTAAAAAAAAAAAAAACTTTCTCGATGCATCACCTGAATCCCCCTTTGATCGAACAAAGCAGAAATTCCCCGAGCCTGGGCGGCGACGCCTTGGGCCGTGAGAAATTCCCAAATTCAATGGAGGTAGTGGGAAAATGATTAGAACTGCAACATGTTCAAGCAAGCCGTGTTTGATATTGTTTGATTAGAGAGAAACCATGATTTCAACGATGTTTGTCAACTGTAGGTTCGGCAATTTATGGCAAGAACATGGCAAAAACAAAAAGAACAATCCGAAGAAAGTTCCATGTTTGGAAGGATTTTAACGACGTTTCTGGTGAACAAAGAACTACCATTCACATCTGTTGACCAGGCCAAGGTTGGAGGTCAGCTATGCACCAGCTATACGGCTATACGTATAGAAATTGCTACTCTTGGATATGGATCTATTGAAGAAAGGTGCTAGCTATACCATGCTATACCCCCAACCTTGCAATGGTGCGAAGAAACAATATGAGTAATGTTGTATCCTGATTAGTGTGGTGGGTCGCTTTTGTGCCATTTTTTTCCAAAGTATTCTGACCCAGGGAAATTGATTGGGTGGGTCGGTTTTGTGTCATTTTTTTTTGTGTATGTTTTTCAGTTTTTTTTCATGTTTTTTTTATTTTTAATTTGTTTTGAATTATTTTTTAATTTGTTGTTTAATTTATTTCAATTTTGTATGTTTGTTGTGGTGGTCCTTTATTGTGTCCAAATGTTGTCTGAAGAATTGTTTATTTCAATTGTTTCAGTTTTTTCATGAGCAGGATTGATCCTAAATAATGTGTTTGTTGTGGTGGTCCTCTATCGTGTCCAGTTTTTTTTGGATGTTTTTTTTTCCAAAATCATTCTCTCCTTTCCTTTTCCTTTCCTGTGCTAATACTTTTTCTCTTTGTTTTTCTCAGCTCCATTCTTTTGGAATTCTCAAAATGTTTAATTTCCCAAAATATAGGATGCCTTATTAAAACCCAAAAAAAAAGAAGCACTCACACAATTTTTCAAGGGAGTAGTCCATGAGCAACCCTGATCCTCAATAGTGTGTTTGTTGTGGTGGTCCTCTATTGTGTCCAGTTTTTTTTGGAAGTAACAATTCCTTTTCCTTTCCTTTGACTTTTCTCTCTTTTACTTTCTTAGCTCCATTCTTTTGGAATTCTCAAGATGTTTAATTTCCCAAAATATAGGATGAATCAATTGAAAATCAACTAAACGTAAATTAAAATCAATTGAAAATCAATTGAAAGTAAATTGAAATCAATTGAAAGTAATTGAAATCAATTGAAAATCAATTGAAAGTAAATTAAAATCAATTGAAAGTAAATTGAAATCAATTGAAAATCAATTGAAAGTAAATTAAAATCAATTGAAAGTAATTGAAATCAATTGAAAATCAATTGAAAGTAAATTGAGACCAATTGAAAGTAAATTGAAATCAATTGAAATCAATTGAAAATCAATTGAAAGTAAATTAAAATCAATTGAAAGTAAATTGAACCCAATTGAAAATCAATTGAAAGTAAATTAAAATCAATTGAAAGTAATTGAAATCAATTGAAAATCAATTGAAAGTAAATTGAGACCAATTGAAAGTAAATTGAAATCAATTGAAATCTATCATTTTTTTTCATTTCCACACTATTCAGACCCGGGTTCATGATAATTTCTACATTAAAGAGGCTCTCTGAATTGTTTTAGGGGGGGTCCCCCCTACACTAATCAGGATACAACATTAATTATGATGATTCTCTGGAATTGGGGTATCCCATGTTCAGACACACCCATATTTGTTGGCTAACTCGTATCCCCATTATATTCATTTTTAGCTATTTTTGGCCAATAACTCAACCATCACACGAGCATACTCAGCACGTCTATTTTGTAATAGCCAAGAACAATCATCCCAAATCAAAACATGAAACCTTTTAAGATCCTTTAATCATCTTTAACCAAATATCACTACTCCAATGCTCGGCGCCGCCTGCATGCCGAGTTTGGACTCAGATGCCACCGCGGTGAGGCCCGCAGCGAACTGGCATCCCGGAATCCCCACAGAAGTTGGGATAAAAAAGCAGTAATCACATATACTGTATATATATATGATTATATATGTACATAATTAGTGTGTATATATATGTGTGTATATATATACAATGATATATGATTATATACAATATATATATATATACACATATCCCATCATATCCCTAAATTCATGGCCATTCTTCTTCGCTTATTGAGTGGAACTACACGAAGTACTGGGATGAAATGGAGAGGCAGGGAATATGAATATGTGGACCATGTCATTAGGTGCCTGACCCAACTTAGCAAGCTGGTCAGAAATCACCCTGTGTTAAAAACTGTTAAGTGGATTCACCACATTGAATTCTACCCAGGACAATGTTGAGAAAGAAGTCGCGAAAGAGATGAACCAACAAGTCGGTCGTATAGCAACAATCATCCCGCTATTAACAGGTGTATTATGGTTATCCATCTGTCTGCCCTGTGATATCAACTACTGTGAGTGATTGGGCGGGGAAGATTTAGATCCAGTGACGCACCATATCCACCTCGCTATGAATCAAAATCGGGTACACTAACTCCAACACTGTCCAAAATGGGTTGGTTTTTCATAAGTTCAATACAAGAACTTGATTCAACACCATGGCCAAAAAGAAAAAACGAAAAGATACGTATTTAACTCATCCTGTTTATCTATGTTTATCTATGGTTCCCAGCGTTCCTTTTTGTTTTTTTTCCAATGGCTACCGTTCAACGCCACGAATCTCGCCTTAGGTGCCACCTTCACGGATCCAACCTCAGGCATAAAATCCCAATGAAAAATCCAGAAATGGTGGGGAATCTATAGGGAATCTATGGGAATATCATTAATATAATCTTTTGGATGCCTTAAGCAAATCCAAGAATAAAATGGGGGATTCTAGGGTATGTAGGGGTTATGCATATGATGTACACCATTTATTCTTATGATGGCTAACTATTAGTCTGTTAGGACTATGTGTAATTGTTTAACTGGTTACAATAGGTCCGATACGTCTTAACCATCAAACATGATGGTTGAACATGGTTTGACAATATTGAAATTAGGATATGCAGCTAAAACCAGCATATATGCTCTGCTGTACGCAATGTATTTGAAGAGCTCATTGGGGCTTGGGGTTGTCCAGCATTGGTCTGGGTCAACTCCCATGGGGAAAACATCCGAAGCTGGCATTCATCTCCGAGAGTTTTGGGTTGGCAAAGGTGTTGGCATGGTGCTGGCAGCGTATCTATATGGCAGTATTTCAAAACCTTGTACCCCTGGTGAACATCAAAATAGCTGGTAAATGGATGTTCATCCCCCTAAAAATGGTATTAATAGGTATTGATCCATACCCATATCTATTCTATATTCATTCTATAGTTGATTTTTCTGGAAACTTCTAATGACGACATATGACCAATTAAAGCAACGCGTCTTTTCTTCCCGCGGAGTTGCAAAGAACATTTAAATCGCTTCGCCAGTGTGATCTTCGGTGCTGTTCCTTGCGGCAGGAGCGTTTTTTTCAACTCGACAACAGGGTCGATATTCGACTCTCTAAGTCAGAAAAACTTGATAAGATATCATATAGATATCACAAGGATCATATTTCCATCAAGTCAATTGAGATTTTGATCTTGCATCATTGACCATTCCTTCACTCGCGCCGCTCTAGAGTCAGGAGAACTGCTGGATAGCACAACCGAAAAGGCGTTGAGCCTAGCCGGAAGCGCTATCTTCAAAAGCTCAGAAATCCAGCCAAAGGGTTCCGCAATTTGTTTCTTTGAAAGTCACCTGCAAGTAAATACCAGTCGCATCGAGTCGCTGTCTTAAATTTCAACATTGGGATTAAAACCAGAAAGAAAATCCTGAATCATGACCCAGCGGTGTCAACAGATCATGATTTTGGAGAACCTTTTGGCACGTTGCCGTTGCCACCGCGCTCCCAAAACCCTCAGCAGATCTATGCCTCCTGCAGCATGGCTGACTCAGGGAAGGTGTCGTCATAAGTGCCCGCTGACTCTTGGTGGCCAAACCATCCCCAAAGTCTGTGGATTGTCTCGAAATCTGGACCAAATCCCATAGTTTATCATTCTGGTTTCCATCCAAATTGCCAAGGACAGTATTCCCCTGGCAACCCAAATCTGGCACTGGGGACGACTTACCATGCACCCAGCAAAACTGCCAGGCAACAAAATGTGTCCAACATCATCCAAATATATACATTCAGCTGGGTTCATGTTGATTCTAGTCCAAAGATAGGATATACGTAAGTCGCAGGCTTCATGATCATGTTCATTCATCTTCCTTAGAGTGGCCATAGCGAGACCATCCATCATAGTGTCGGTTCTTGTTATTGTTAACCCACTATATATATAATATTAACCCCTTAAATCCTCTTGTAATGTTAGTAAAAATAATAGTAATAAACCACCCATAATTTGATACTTTATACCATCCATTTATGGTACAAGTTGGGATGGTTTTACTCTTGCTTTACCAACATGATTCCCAGTATATACTGTGGATCGTTGCGAAATCCTGCACCACTTGGTAACTATTGGGAACATAGACACAGTAAATAATGGGATACTTATATTCATAGAATTGGATGATGGGAAAATTTAAAGGAAAGCCCTATATTTGATGGTAAAAACCATGGTTTCCTGTAGATTTTCCCTTAAACCAATCCAATGATATATATATAATTTGTAATAGGATAAACATTGATCGACCATCTACTAAATGGTGCAGGGTTACTCTGAACCTGCACCACTTCCTCTCCTTGCCAGTGATCTTCTCGTAGATCTCACGGACCTCGACAGTCGGCCATCATCCATGGAAGGGCAAGTTGAACAGGGCGATTTAACCAACACTGGAAGAACATGTGTGATTTATGCTAAATAAATAAATAGATAGATAGATAGATAGATAATCAACTATAGTTATATATAATTGATATACTGGGATAATATATATATATATCTCTGACTGTAACAAACACTGCAGGAAAACCTGGCTTTTACATGATTTCACAATATTTGACATGGACACTTTAAAGATCTTGAAAGTGTTTCAACCTTGAGTGTTCCCTTCATCCAAATTAGGGGGATGAGCAATTAATAGGTCAACTTTCGGATCTAAATGCGATCAAATTTGGGATGTTCATCTTTACCATTCTTTTCCCATACATACGAAACATTGACAGTGGGAGTCTGCCGAAAAAAAATGCAAAGGCTGCGTATGATGTTCCCATAGATATGACGCTAAGCAATGCTGATGGCTAAAGGCCAACATCAGAAGCAAAACAACTGCACATAGGCCGCAGAAAAAGAAACTGTGCAACAGCCAGCTAGCAGCAGAGGCGGACAAAAGCAGCTGTGGGCAGAGATGGCACAAGAAAGGAAAACAACTACACCCACGCTGGTCCGACACTCAACATGCAAAAGCGCAGAGGGCGCAGACGTGGGATTTCACATTTCGCCATCTAAGATAGAGGATCTAGACAAGAATGACGTGGCGAATACCGAATAACCATGAAGAAACGGAAACAACACATAGGAAAGGAGGGTACAACCAACGATAGATGGTGCAGAATTCAATTAAGTCAAACTTGCTGCAACCCTCAGCGGTTTCATAAACTGAGCAGCTTGTTTGTCATCCTGATGTTTTGTTCCCGTTCTTGTCTTTCTAGTAATGTGAATGGTCTGTGGGTTAACTATGCCATGGTGGTCATACGTGAGCTCTAAACCCAGAGCGAAACAAAGGACTGTTCATATGTTTCTTGATCTTCCCACATTGATTTGAAAAGAAAGTTCACAGGAAAACCGATCAGAACCTGCTACATTTGGATACATCTAGATGGGTACGACAAACTCTTCGTAAGTTTGCTCCTGAAAAAACAGGAACAAAAGTGGGATTTCAACAGTTTTTGGGACACACTACGTTTGGATACAGGTGGAACATCATTAAACATATGTATATATATATATCAACATACATACATATTATACGTAGCACTTAACAATAAATATGGTATTATGTGTACTATATTATAGTAAATATGGATCAATAGATGTAATAATATATATATATTCAGTATGTATTATATATCCAGGCAAAAAAAAATAAAAACTAAATAATCATAGTATCATTTATATAAAAGTATATATAAGTTATAAGTATATAAGTGTGTATATATATATGTATAAGATTGTATAAGTATATATATATAATATAAATAATATATATATAATATAAGACCTTCATACATGACACGGTACGAGTACGTTTTTGAAACGTCCGGCCCTTGCCTTCATGGCGATGACGGTCTGCAGGAGCCCGGTGCCGTTCTGGGAGCCGGGGCTGCTCTTGAGGCCCACCATCGCCTGGTGCCATGGCTTAGCTTAAGATTTTAGGGATATATCTATCCCCACAAATTGTGATAGAGATACATGTATACATATATATCCCGGCGCCTGGTTTACCGCGCGTGTGTTTTGGCATTTTCTCAAGAGTCTTTATGATGACCTTCATGTTTATCTCTTGGTATTTGCAGGACTTTTGAAGCAATCATCATCATGTTTGGTCACAAAATGTGGCTAATTCCCCACCTGCCAGGTGAGGGTTGTTAGATTTTATGTCAGTTGCCTCCTCCTCCTTCTCCTCCTTCTCCTCCTCCTCCTCCTTCTCCTCCTCCTCCTCCGCCTCCTCCTGCCTCGTCCTCCTCTCCTCCTCCTCCTCGTGCTCCTCGTCGTCCTCGTCGTCCTCGTCGTCCTCGTCGTCCTCGTCGTCCTCGTCGTCCTTGCTCAACTGCGACCCGCGATCCACAGTGTTCTCTGCCGGACCTCAACCCCGACCATCCACGCCCAGTGTTCCCTGCCGGACCTCAACCACGACCATCCACGCCCAATGTTCCCTGCCGGACCTCAACCACGACCATCCTCGCCCAGTGTTCCCTGCCGGACCTTCAACCACGACCATCCACGACCAGTGTTCCATGACGGACCTAACCGCGAGTATTCCACGCCAAGTGTTTCCCTGCCGGACCTCATGTTAGAAGATATG